>ML310493.1:0-121274 GCA_005239505.1 Nicotiana paniculata
CTCAGCCCAAAATACCTCTCAGAGTTTCAAAACAATGTGATAACAGTAAAAATAACAACAAGTAGAAAACATGGCTGAGTTCACAATTGTTCTATTAGGATAGTGTGACAACAGTGTAAAAGTACCTCTGAGGGTCTAAACAGGTCGGCACAAGTCCCCAAACATGGCTCATAGCCCATAAACAAGTATAAATTTCTAAAATATAGTATGACATAAGGGTTCAAATCGAATACGCGGCTTAATAGTCACTACGGGACGGACCAAGTCATAATCCATATCGGTGCACGCCCAAACGCTCGCCGCGTAGCATGTGCATCACCTCATTGACCAAAACAATATAAAATGACGGGGTTTCATACCCTTAGGTTTAGAGTTACAATCGTTACTTACCTCAAAACAGACCAAAAAGCTACTCCGCAGTGTTCTTGCCCCTCAAATCGGTTCCCAAATGCTCCGAGTCTATCAAAATCAGATTTATCACATCAAAATATGCTAGGGAGATGAAACCCAATCGAAAAATATCACAATTAGGCACAATTACTTAAATTGGCCAAACCCGACCCCCGGGCCCACGTCTCGAAACTCGATAAAATTTATGCCAAAATTATCCTCATCCTCCCACGAGTCTATACATATCAAGAACATTAAAATCGGAGTTCAATTGACCTCCCATTTTGCACTGAGTTTTCCCTAATTTTTCACCACTAAATAGACCTTTAATCAAATATAAACGAGTTGTGAAGCCAAGAATATTACCTCCAAGTGATTCCCCTTTTTTTTCCTCAAAAATCTCCCTCGAAAGCTTCAATCTCGTTGAAAAATAGTGGGAAAATGAAGAAGGGTCGCGGATTGGCTATTTAAATACTGCCCAACCAAATTAACCTTACGCGGTCGCATAAACACCTATGCGATCGCGTAAGATAACTCCTCAGAACAATGCGATTGTGACCAGCTCTATGCGATCGCATAGAGAAATTCCATCACCTCACTGCCACTCCAAGTCCTTCTACGTGAACGCAAAGGTCTCCACGCGAACGCAGTGGCCAAGACTACTCACCCTATGCGATCGCACTCCTACCTTCACAATCGCGATTCACAAAATCCTCCTGGCCTCAACTTACTCTACATGTTCCCGGATGAACTCACGTGATCGCAATGAACAAACAATTATTGCTAAAACACCAGAAAACCAGCAATCTGCCAAAGGCCAAAAGTGCATGTTTGAGCGTCCGAAATACACCCGAGGCCCCCGGGACCTCAACCGCACCTACCAACATATCACATAACATCATTTAAACTTAGTCGAACCCTGAAAACACAAAGAACAATGCAAAAACACCGAAATTACATCAAATTCAAGCCTGTGAACTTTGAAATTTCTATATTCCACCAACGATGCCGAAACCATCCAAAACACCTCCGATGATCTGAAAATTTGCACACATATCCGAAATGACATTACGAACCTGTTCTAACTTCCGAAATTCCATTCTGAACCTGATATCCTATTTTCCACTGCCAACCGGAAATCGTCGAAACTAACTTTCGCCAATTCAATCCCCATTCTACACCGGACATAAAAACCACATCCCGAACACTCTCCTAAGTCCCAAATCACCTAACGAAGCTATCTGAATCATAAAATCTACATTCCGAGGTCGTTTACCAATTAGTCAACTTTTGGTTGACTTTTCCACTATTGAACCAAGTTAAGAGACTAAGTGCCTCATTTCTCTCCAAGGATTGCTCCGAACCCGAGCCAACCAATCTATCACAATATAATGAAGCTTAACCACATATAATGAAGCAGAAACGGGGAAACTGGGCCATTACTCTCGGAACGACCGGTCGGGTCGTTACATAAGTGTAAGAAAATTTGTACTCTTTATCTGAGATTAGGAAAATTAGAAGTTGAGAAAATATATGTATTTTTACATGGATATTTTCATAAAATAATAGTATATGTATTGATTTTATATGGTACCATTATTTATTGATATTTTAATATTTTAATAGTAGTACTTTAGGATGAGGACAAGATTATTTTGAGGTTATAAGCATTTTTCTATTTCAAACAAGTGATAAATAAATCCGTGAAGGTGAGAGGATAAGATAATCGAAGAACTGTGTTTCGTCGAAGTTTGACATTTTGAGACAAAATATGGTGCAAGCTATAATGCCCCGTATACATGGAATAATGTCATACAATGTACCACATGACCATGTTAGTAATGTATATAAAGTATGTTAAAAGTGATTAGTATTTTAAGTAATTTGAGATAATTCTTAATTATGGGGATAATTTCTTAATTATTGATTTTTAGTGGGAGATTAACAATTAATTAGAAGTTTGTGGATAATTATTTAAGTGAGATTTTGGATAATCATTAGGGGACAACACATCCACGTGGGACTATAGAATTTTGCAACAAATTGCCAATTATTATATGCTAAGGAGGTGGTGGCAATGTCTAAAGACATCTGCACCTTTATCTCACTTTGTTAAGAATGTTATTGACATTGTACGGTACTAGATTTATTTTTCTTAGAAACATCCTATTCTTAGCATCAAATTTTTTTTATTGAGATTTAACTTTAGAAAAACTAACCATGAAGTATAGAAACTCTATTCCACACGAAATATTGTTCATAAGTTTTAAAGTGAATCGGGTATTACTTCTTAGTGATGTAAATTAATGTGAAGCTATCAAGAATGCAACCCAAGTTTAATCCAACGTCTATGACCTTCAACGAGTTTGTATAAGCATTCGAGGTTAGATGTTTATCAGAAGGATTTACTAGTCGTAGTCATCCAAAGATGGAATTGAGGTATGTTCAGGCTATTCCTTCCTTCTTTCGGCATGATCCAAGTAATGATACGTAAACGTAATGTTATTCCATAAATGGTTCTACTCTTAGATGTTAAGGATGTCTACGTTACTCATTCCTGTAAAATGATATTCAAAGCATGCCTAGGTTTGTTTCGAGTTCCCTATTGAGGCATATAATAAAGATGTTAATGTTCATAATGTAGTGTTATATGCATCTTTATTTATCACCGTGCTACGGCCGGTTGGGCATTCATGCATATTTATTTACCATTGTGCTACGGCCGGTTCGGCAGTCATGCATATTCATTTACCATCGTGCTACAGTTGGTCGGGCAGTCATGAATTTACCATCATATTATGGCCCGTTAGGAAGCCATACATTTACCACCGTGCGAAGACCGGTTGGGCAGTTACCACTGATCAGTTGAGCAGTCATGCATCATAAGATATGGATAATAGTCTCAATGAAAAGAAATATATATATATATATATATATATATATATATATATATAAAATTAATGTTGAATATTGTTATGTTTCAGTTCTGCCTTACATACTCGGTACATTATTCGTACTAACGTCCTTTTCTGGGGACGCTGCATTCATGCCTGCAGGTATAGATAATTAATTTGACAAGCCCTCATAGTAGAAGAGATTGGCATTCAGCGAAGAATCGGTAAGACTCCACCTCATTCAGAGTGAAGCCGAGTCTATGAGTCATCATGTCAGAGTTTTGCTACAGACTTATGGATAGGCCGGTACCCTATCCCATTTGATGTGAAAAAATCATAGAGGCTTCGTAGACAGAGGTTCATTTTGTACAGTATGTCAGAGGCCTTGACATCCCATATGTATTCATGTTTTAAAAAAATGGTTCACTGATATAATGTTTTCCCACTTACACTTGTACATTATGAGTTGTGGACATGTGGGCCCATGATAGTTACAAAAGGAACGAGTCCAGCTAACTCAAACTATGTATGTTCTAGGTTTGGTCGAACGATCATGAGTTACAGAGTGGTTCGCTCGGGCCAGCACGGCACTGGGCGCCAGCCACGCCTCCTCAGGTTTGGGGTGTGACAAAGTGGTATCAGAGCGAGTCGTGTCCTATGAAGTCTACAAATCCATGCCTAGTAGAGTCTCATTTATGGGAGTGTTGTGCGCCACATTTATAATTGAGAGGTTATATGGCATTTAGGAAATGTTACCCTTCTTTTGTTTCTAGATCGTTCCATAGAGCTGAGTTGTAAGAAGTCAGTATGAAGCTTTTGCCAGATTTTGTATGCACCACAGGTGCAAGTATTAAGATAGAGCTTTAAGGCGTAATTTCCACCTAAGTTGAAGGGAGGTAATGAAATAAATAGAAGATACAATGCGATATTGAAAGGTAAGTAAGGTAAAGGTGAAGAAGATACGAGATACTCAACTACAAAAGGTTGTGGATAGTCGAGACTTCATATAGAGGTTGGGTTTTAGTTTAGTTTACAAAGGAGAACCTAGAAAAAATTTGCAAATCTCTAAGAGTTAACATTCGAGGACGATTGTTTCTAAAGGGGGAAGGATGTTACATCCCATACTTCAATATTAGGATGAGTCGTAGCAATCCATATGAGCTTGAAGGGATTAATACCATTCATGAGGTTATAAAGGATTTGTGGCTATGTTATTGTAAGACCTCGTAAGTTCAACAACCTTGATACCATTATATACATTGGATATGGTATTTCGAGTGAAACAACTTTGTAAAAAAAGAATTTGAAAAATATGATTTTATATAGTCATCAATATTACTACTTTTGAATATGCTTTAAACTGTACACATAATATGAGAAAGTTCATGAGATTTTCTTTATCGTAAAAAACTATTTTCTCACAAGAAAAGAAGGTTATCTTTTTACCATTTTAAGAATTAAGCGTACGAAAATTTGTACTCTTTATTTGAGATTAGAAAAATTAGAAATTGAGAAAAATATATGTATTTTTACATGGGTGTTTTAATAAAATAATAGTATATGTATTGATTTTATATGGTACCATTATTTATAAATATTTTAATATTTTAATAGTGGTACTTTAGGACGAGGACAAGATTATTTTGAGGTTATAAGCATTATGCTATTTCAAACAAGTGATAAATAAATTCGTGAAGGTGAGAGAATAAGCTAATCGAAGAAATGCGTTTCATCGAAGTTTGACATTTTGAGATGAAATACGTGCAAGCTATAATACCCCGTTTTCATGTAAAAGTGACATACAAGGCACCACATGACCATGATAGTAAGGTATATAAAGTATGTTAAAAGTGATTAGTATTGTCAGTAATTTGAGATAATTCTTAATTATGGGGATAATTTATTAATTAGTATTTTTTAGTGGGAGATTAACTATTAATTAGAAGTTTATGGATAATTATTTAAGTGAAATTTTGGATAATCATTAGGGGACAACACATCCACGTGGGACTATAGGAACTTTGCAACAAATTGCCAATTATTCATATGCTAAGGAGGTGGTGGCAATGTCTAAAGACATCTTCACCTTTATCTCACTTTGTTAAGAATGTTATTGACATTGTACAGTACTAGATTTATTTTTCTTAGAAACATCCCATTCTTAGCATCAACAAATTTTTTGTTGAGATTTAAATTTAGGAAAACTAACCATGAAATATAGAAACTTTAATCCACACGAAATATTGTTCATAAGTTTTAAAGTGAATCGGGTATTACTTATTAGTGATGTAAATTAACGTGAAGCTATCAAGAATGCAACCCAATTTGATCTGACGCCTATGACCTTCAACGAGTTTGTATGAGCATTCGAGGTTAGATGTTTATCAGAAGAATTTACTAGTCGTAGTCATCCAAAGATGGAATTGAGGTATGTTAAGGCTATTCCTTCCTTCTTTTGGCATGATCCAAGTAACAATACGTAAACGTAATGTTATTCCATAAATGCTTCTACTCTTAGAATTTAAGGGTGTCTATGTTACCCATTCTTATAAAATGATATTCAAAGCATGCCTAGGTTTGTTTCGATTTCCCTATCGAGGCGTAAAATAAAGATGTTAAGGTTGATAATGTAGTGTTATATGCATCTTTATTTACCACCGTGCTACGGCCGGTTGGGCATTCATGCATATTTATTTACCACTGTGATACGGTCAGTTGGGCAGTCATGCATATTCATTTACCATCATGCTACGGTCGGTCGGGCAGTCATGCATTTACCATCATGTTATGGCCGGTTGGGAAGTCATACATTTACCACCATGCGAAGACCGGTTGGGAAGTTACCACTGATCAGTATATATATATATATATATATATATATATATATATATATATATATATATATATATATATATATATATATATATATATATATATATATATATATATATATATATATATATATATATAATTACTCTTGACTTATTGTTATGTTTCAGTCCTGCCTTACATACTTGGTACATTATTCATACTGACGTCTTTTTGTTGGGGACGCTGCATTCATGACTACAGGTATAGATAATTATTTGACAAGCCCTCATAGTAGACGAGATTGTCATTCAACGAAGGATCGGCAAGACTCCACCTCATTCGGAGTGCAGCCGAGTCTATGAGTCATCGTGTCAGAGTTTTGCTACAGACTTATGGGTAGGCCGGTACCCTGTCCCATTTTGATGTCAAATAATCTTATAGGCTTTGTATACAGAGGTTCATTTTTTACAATATTTCAGAGGCCTTGACATCCCATATGTATTCATGTTTTTAGAAAAATGGTTCAATGATATAGTGTTTTCCCACTTCCCAGATACCTCGAACTATGTATGTTCTAAGTTTTGTCGACCGATCATGAGTTACAGAGTGGTTCGCTCGGGCCAACACGACACTGTGTGCCAGCCACGCCTCCCCAGGTTTGGGGTGTGACAAAGTGGTATCAGAACAAGTCGTGTCCTAGGAATTCAACAAAGTCATGCCAAGTAGAGTCTGACTTATGGGTTTGTTGCGCACCACATTTATAATTGAGAGGTTATAGGGCATTTAGGAAATGTTACCCTTCTTTTGTTTCCAGACCGCGCCATAGAGCTGAGTCGTAAGAAGTCAGTATGAAGCTTTTTCCAGATTTTGTATGCACCAGAGGTGCAAGTATTAAGATAGAGCTTTAAGGCGTAATTTCCACCTATGTTGAAGGGAGGTAATGAGAGGAATAGAAGATATAATGCGATATTGAAAGGTAAGTAAGGTAAAGGTGAAGAAGATATGAGATTCTCAACTACAAAAGGTTGTGAATAGTCGAGCCTTCATATAGAGGTTGGGTTTTAGTTTAGTTTACAAAGGAGAACCTAGAAAAAAAATTTCAAATCTCTAAGAGTTAACATTCGAGGACGATTGTTTCTAAAGGGGGGAAGGATGTTACATCCCATACTTTAATATTAGGATGAGACGTAGCAATCTATTGTAACTTGAAGGGATTAAGACCATTCATGAGGTTATAAAGGATTTGTGACTATGTTATTGTAAGTCTCCGTTAGTTCAACAACCTTGATAGCGTTATATACCTTGGATATGATATTTTGAGTGGAACAACTTTGTAAAAAAAAGTTTGAAAAATATGATTTTATATAGTTATTAATATTACTACTGTCACGACCCACTACCAGGTCGCGATGGAGCATAACGTTGAATTAGGCAAGCTGACTCTTCTATCAAAACAACCCGATATTTCAAAGTAAAGATTTTCTTTAAGTCATTAATCAACACAGAGTAAAAATATAAGTCTGAATAACAAAGTAAGGAAAGAAAACCCCAACATCGGGGTGTCACAAGTCATTAGCATCTACTAAAAACTGTCAGAAACGGATAAGACTAGTAAAGTCTGGGAAAATTAACTAATAACAGCTAAAGGAATATAGAAGGGAAAAGAGCAGGGATGCGAGCATCATCATCTACCTTGCCAACTCCACGAATTTGTGTCCGATGAAAATCAACAATCACTGGCACGTTCAACAACCCCTGGATCTGCACACAAGGTGCAGGGAGTAATGTGAGTATGCCAACTCAGTAAGTAATATAGGTAAATAAAGACTGAGCAGTACGAAACACATAAAATCCACGTCATGAAATCTCAGTAAGTAGAACATGCTTTCAAATCAGTATATGAGTCAAATCATTTCGTTTTGAACCTAATTTCGGTGAAAATCATTTAAAGATATTTTTCAATAGTTTTCAACAGAGGTTCAATGAAATTTAGAATAAAAGTGATGAAAGTCATAAGCAACCCCTCGGGAAAACATGAATCATAAATTGCCCCTCGGCATAACATCACTCAGAATTAGCCCCTCGGGCAAACCTCATAGTCACTCATAAACAGCCCCTCGGGAACAATACGAATAAAGAATAGCCCCTCCGGAAAAGCATCATATCACTCACTAAGGGTACCCACGCTCACTAGGGGTGTACAGCCTCCGGAGGGGCTCCTACAGCCCAAGCACTATAACAAGCCACCTCGTGGCATAAATCAATCGGGTTCTCGGCCTCTCATAATCATAAATCAGTAACATCACGCTGCGGTGCGCAACCCGATCTTATAATATCCTCACAACACAGGCCCTCGGCCTCACTCAGTCAGAAACCTCTCAAGCCACTCGGGCTATCAGTAAAAACAAGGTTCTCAGCCCAAAAATGTCATTTTATGCATCAAAACAGAGTAATAAAGACTGAGTTATGAAATTAGTAAGCACAACATGATTGAGTACAGATCTTGAATCAAAAACAGTGAGAGGATAATAATAAAAGATGTCTAAGGTCCAAACAGCTTTGGCACAAGCCCCAAATATGGCGTTTAGCCCAAGTTATAGCAGTTCTTTCTTAAACGCAATAGTATCAAATAGTTTTCAATCAAATACGCAACTATATAGTTGCTACGGGACGGACAAATTTAGAATCCCAACGGTGCACGCCCACATGCTCGTCACCGAGCATGCGCGTCACCTCACAATAGTGAAACGATGTGAAATCCGGGGTTTCATACCCTCAGAACAAGATTTACAATTATTATTTACCTCAACCAGACGAAAATCTACTCTACAATGCCCTTGCCGCTCGACTCGGCCACAAATCGCCCCGAATCTATCCAAAATCAGTATATTATCATTAATACATGCTAAAGGAATCAAGCCCACATAAAAATTATCAAATTAAACCACAAATCCCGAAATTGGCCAAACCTGACCCCCAGGCCCACGTGTCGAAATCCAATAAAAGTTGTAAAACTAGAAACCTTTTTCACCCACGACTTCATTCGTACCAAATTTGTCAAAATCCGACCTCACATGGTCCCTCAAATCCTAAAATCAAACTCTCCAATTTCAAGCTCCCTAAATTTCACCCCTAATTCCTACAAATTTCATGCTTAATCAACTGAAATTCACCATAGATACGAGTATTAAGTTCAAAAATCTTACCTCAACGAATTTCCCCTTGATCCCTTCTTCAAAATTCCCCAAAAGCCCCAATCTCGTCTTTAAAAGTGGAGGAAATGGGAAAAAATCCGCGAAGTGTTTAACTTTCACCTTCTGCCCAGGCATTTCCGCACGTGCGGTCCTTCAGTTGCACCTGCGGAAATCCCATCGCAGGTGCGGATTTCACTTAAGCCACGAGATCCCGCATATGCGACCGTATCCTCGCACCTGCGGTCCCGCAGATGCGGTCCTATCTTCCGCCCCTGCGACACCTTTTGCATCTATGGTTCTTTCCCGCTTCTGCGATCATCGCACATGCGGTCCCCACTCCGCAGGTGCGGCCACATCAGAAACAGCAGCATCAGTTGCTCACACAATTCCCAAAATCCCCGTTAGCCAGACGGAATCATCCCGAGGCCCTCGGTGCCCCATCCAATTACACCAGAAATTCATATATCAACCTACAAACTTAGTCGAACCTCCATAACACCCAAAACTACACCAAAACACCGAATTAACCCTGAATTCAAGCATAAGGATTTCTAAACTTCTAAAATTCACCAGTGATACTGAAACCAACCAAACCACGTCCGAATAACATGAAATTTTGCACACAAGTCACAATTGACACTACAAACCTATTCCAACATCCGAAATTCTATTCCGATTACGATATCTAACTTTCCACTACCGACCATAAATCGCCAAATTTCAAATTTCACCAATTCAAGTCTAATCCTACAACGGACCTCCAAATTACGTTACGAACGCACTCCTAAGTCCAAAATCACCTAACGAAGTTATACGAACAGCAAAAACCCTAATTCGAGACCGTTTACTCATAAGTCAACTTTTGGTTGACTTTTCCTACTAAATATCCAAGTTAAAGAACTAATTGTCTCATCCCACTCCAAAAATCATTCTGAAGCCGAGACAACCAACTCGACGCAACATAATAAGGCTAAAAAATCACATAACCAAATAGATTGGGGGAAACGGGGCTATAACTCTCGGAACGATCGACCGGGTCATTACATACTTGTCACGATCCAAATCTATTAGGTCGTGATGGTGCCTAACGTGGAACTAGGAAAGCCGACTCTTCCATAAAAACAACCCGATATTTCAAAGTAAAAATTTTCTTGAATTAATTAATCAACACAAAGTTACAATATAAGTCTGAATAACACTGTGCAGAAAGAAAAGCCCGGCATCAATGTCACAAGTCATGAGCATCTACTAAAAATTGTCTGAAACTGCTAAGACTAATACAATCTGGGAAAATCTGCTAATAACAACTAAAAGGAATATAGAAGGGAGAAGACCAGGGAGAAGACCAGGGATGCGAGCACCATGCAACTACCTTGCCAACTCCACGAATTCGCGTCGGATGAAAATCAACAATCGCTGGCACATCCACCAACCCCTGGACACACAAGGTGCAGGGAGTAATGTAAGTACGCCAACTCAGTAAGTAATAAAGGTAAATAAAGAGTGAGCAGTAAGAAACACATAAAATTCACGTCTTGAAATCTCAGTAAGTATAACATGCATTAAAATCAGTATATGAGTCAAATCATCTCGTTAGGAACCCTATTTCGGTGAAAATCATTTAAAGATATTTTTCAATAGTTTTCAACAAAGGTTCAATGAAATTTAGAATAAAAGTGATGAAAGTCATAAGCAACCCCTCGGGAAAACATGAATCATAAATCGCCCCTCGGCATAACATCACTCAGAATCAGCCCCTCGGGCAAACCTCAAAGTCACTCATAAATAGCCCGTCGGGCACAACATGAATCAAGAACAACCCCTAGGGCAAAGCCTCATATTACTCACTCAGGTTACCTGCGCTCACTGGGGTGTACAGATTCCGGAGGGGATCTTACGACCCAAGCGCTATAACAAGCCACCTCGTGGCATAAATCAATCAGGCCCTAGACCTCTCATAATCATAAATCAGCAAAATCATGTTGCGGCGCACAACCCAGTCCCATAATATCCTCACAACATAGTCCCTCGGCCTCACTCAGTCAGAAACCTCTCAAGCCACTCGGGCTATCAGTAAAAATATGGTGCTCAACCCAAAAATATCATTTTATACATCAAAACGGAGTAATAAAGACTGAGTTATGAAATCAGCAAACACATCATGACTGAGTATAGATCTTAAATCAAAAACAGTGAGAGGATAATAAGAAAAGACCTCTAAAGTCAAAACAGCTTTGGCACAAGGCCCAAATATGGCGTTTAGCCCAATTTATAGTACAACTTTATAAAACACAATAATATCAAATAGTTTTCAGTCAAATACGCAACTTTATAGTTGTTACGGGACGAACAAAGTTACAATACCAACGGTGCACGCCCACATACTTGTCACCTAGCACGGGCGTCACCTCACAATAG
Organism: Nicotiana paniculata; assembly: GCA_005239505.1. NCBI lineage: Eukaryota > Viridiplantae > Streptophyta > Magnoliopsida > Solanales > Solanaceae > Nicotiana > Nicotiana paniculata. Next base: position 11,708 of record ML310493.1, read on the forward strand.
TGAAACGATGTGAAATCCGGGGTTTCATACTCTCAGGACAAGATTTACAGTAATTACTTACCTCAACCGGATGAAAATCTACTCCGCAATTCCCTTGCCACTCGACTCGGCCAAAAATCACCCCGAACCTATCCAAAATCAGTATATTATCATTAATATATGCTAAAGGAACGAATCCCACAAAAAAATTATCAAAATAAACCACAAATCCCGAAATTGGCCAAACCCGACCCCGGGCCCATGTCTCGGGATCCAACAAAAGTTGCAAAACTAAAAACCTCTTTCACTCATGAGTCCATTCTTACCAAATTTACCAAAATCCGACCTCAAATGGTCGCTCAAATCCGCAAATAAAAATCTCCAATTCCAAGCCCTAGTTTCCCCAAATTTCACCCCTAATTCGTACAATTTCATGCTTAATCAACTGAAATTCACCATAGATATGAGTATTACGTTCAAAAATCTTACCTCAACGAATTCACTCTTGATCCCCTCTTCAAAACTCCCCAAAAGCTCCAATCCCGTCTTCAAAAGTGGAGGAAATGGCAAAATATTCGCGAAGGGTTTAATTTATACATTCTGCCCAGGCATTTCCGCACCTACGGTCCTTCAGTCGCACCTGCGATGCCACACCTATGGAAATTCGATCGCAGGTGCGAATTTCACTTAAGCCACGAGATCCCGCATCTGCAACCGCATCCTCGCACCTGCCGTCCCGCAGATGCGGTCCTATCTTCCGTCCCTGCAACACCTTCCGCATCTGAGGTCATCGCACCTGCAGTCCCCACTCTGCAGGTGCGGCCACATCAGAAACATCACCAACAGCTGCTCACTCAATTTGCAAAACCCTCGTTAGCCATCCAGAATTATCCTGAAGACCTTGGGGCCCCGTCCAATTACACCAACAAGTCATATATCAACCTACAAACTTAGTCGAACCTCCAGAACACCAAAAACTACACCAAAACACCTAATTAACCCTGAATTCAAGCCTAAGGATTTCTAAACTTCCAAAATTCACCAACGATGCCGAAACCAACCAAACCACGTTCGAATAACCTGAAAATTTTCACACACGTCACAATTTACACTATGAACCTATTCCAACTTTCGGAATTCCATTCCGACTCTGATATCTAACTTTCCACTGCGGACCATAAATTGACATATTTCTAATTTCGCCAATTCAAGCCTAATCCTACAACGGACTTCCAAATTACGTTACGAACACACTTCTAAGTCGAAAATCACCTAACGAAGCTATCAGAGCCACAAAAACCCTAATCCGAGATCGTTACTCATAAGTCAAATTTCAGTTGACTTTTCCTACTAAATATCCAAATTAAGAGACTAAGTGTCTCATCCCACTCCAAAAATCATTCTGAACCCGATCCAACCAACCCGACGCAACATAATAAGACTGAACAGCATATAATGAACCAGAAATGGGGGAAACGGAGCTATAACTCTTGGAACAACCGACCAGGTCGTTATATCCTCCCCCTCTTAAACAAAGGTTCGTCCTCGAATGAGTCTAGAAACATACCTAGAGTCTAAAATATGTGTGGGTAACTGCTCCGCATCTCCCGCTCGGTCTCCCAGGTGGCCCCCTCTACCGGCTGCCCTCTTACTGTACCTTAACTGAAGTTATATCCTTTGACCTCAATCTTCGAACCTGCAGATCCAAAATAGCCACTGGCTCTACATCATAGGTCATATCACCCTCCAACTGAACCGTGTTGAAGTCCAAAACATGGTATGGGTCGCCAACATACTTCCGAAGCATGGAAACATGAAATACTGGGTTGACACTCGACAAGCTAGGTGGAAAAGAAAGCATATAAGCCACATCCCCTATCCCCTGAAACACAACAAAAGGCCCAATTAACCGGGGGCTCAACTTGCCCCTCTTCCCAAACCGCATAACACCCTTCATGGGTGACACCTTCCGCAACACCTTCTCCCAAACCATGAAAGATACATCACAGACCTTCATGTCCTCATAGTTCTTCTGCCTAGACTGCACTGTACGAAGCCGCTTCTGAATCGACTTCACCATATCTAAAGAATCCTGCACCAAATATGTACCCAAAAGTCTAGCCTCACCCGGCTCAAACCAACCAACCGAGAATCTACACCTCCTCTTGTACAAAGCCTCATATGGAGCCACCTGAATACTCGACTGATAACTATTATTATATGTAAACTCCACGAGTCCAGTATCTGAATAGTGCACTCGGACTGCTCGTTCGTCTGAGGGTGAAAAGTTGTGCTCAACTCCACCTGCGTACCCAACTCCCGATGCACGGCTCTCCAAAACTGCGATGTGAATTGAGTACCCCTATCAGAAATGATGGAAACTGGAACACCATGCTATCGAACAACCTCTCCAATATAAATCTCAACTAATCGCTCCGAAGTGTAAGTAGTACCAACAAGAATGAAGAGTACGGACTTTGTCAGCCGATCCGTAATAACCCAAATAGCATTGAACTTCCTCGAAGTCTGTGGGAGCCCAACTACAAAGTTCATGGTGATCCGCTCCCACTTCCACTCTGGAATATCTTTTCTTTGGAGAAAACCACCCGGTCTCTGATGCTCATACTTAACCTGCTGAGAGTTGAAACACCGAGCTACAAATCCAACGATATCCTTCTTCATCCGCCTCCACCAATAATGTTGTCTCAGATCCTAATACATCTTCGCGGCACCCGGATGGATGGAATACCACGAGTTGTGGGCCTCATCAAGAATCAACTCCCGAAGCCCATCTACATTAGGCACGCATATTCGACCTTGCATCCTCATCACACCATCGTCACCAATAGCAGTCACAAAAGACCACCAACTCTATACCAACTTGCCACAGCCCAAATCTACCAGGTTGTAATGGCGCCTAATGTGGAACTAGGCAAGCCGACTCCTCCATCAAAACAACCCGATATTTCAAAGTAAAGATTTTATTTAGGTCATTAATCAACACAACACTATAATATAAGTCTGAATAACACAATGTGGAAAGAAAAGACCGACATCGAGGTGTCACAAGTGATGAGCATCTACTAAAAATTGTCTGAAACTGCTAAAACTAATACAGTCTGGGAAATCTGCTAATAACAGCTAAAGGAAGATAGAAGGGAGAAGAGCAGGGCTGCGAGCACCATGCAGCTACCTTGCCAACTCCACGAATCTACGTCGGATGAAAATCACCAATTGTTGGCACGTCCAGCAACCCCTGGATCTGCACACAAGGTGCATGGAGTAATTTGAGTACGCCAACTTAGTAAGTAATAAAGATAAATAAACACTGATCAGTAAGAAACACATAAAATCCACGTCATGAAATCTCAATAAGTATATCATGCTTTCGAATCAGTATATGAGTCAAATCATCTCGTTTTGAACCCAATTTTGGTGAAAATCATTTAAAGATATTTTTCAATAGTTTTCAACAGAGGTTCAATGCAATTTAGAATAAATGTGATGAAAGTCATAACCAGCCCCTCGAGCAAACATGAATCATAAACCGCCCCTCGGAAAAACATCACTCAGAATCAGCCCCTCGGAAAAACCTCGTAGTCACTCATAAACAGCCCCTCGGGAAAAACATCATATCACTCACTCAGGGTACCCATGCTCACTGAGGTGTACAGACTCCGGAGGGGCTCCTACAGCCCAAGCGCTATAACAAGCCACCTATGGGCATAAATCAACCGGGCCCTCGGCCTCTCAAAATTATAAATAAGTGACATCATGCTGCAGCGCGCAACCCAATCCCATAGTATCCTCACAACACAGGCCCTCGGACTCACTTAGTCAGAAGCCTCTCAAGCCTCTCAGGCTATCAGTAAAAACAGGGTGCTCAGCCCAAAAAATATCATTTTATGCATCATAATGGAGTAATAAAGACTGAGATATGGAATCAGTAAACACATCATGACTGAGTGTAGATCTTAAATCAAAAACAGTGAGAGGATAATAATAAATGACCTCTAAGGTCCAAACAGCTGTGGTGTTTAACCCAATTTATAGTAGTTCTTTCTAAAACACAATAGTATTAAATAGTTTTCAGTCAAATACGCAACTTTATATAAGTCTGAATAACACAATGCGGAAAGAAAAGCCCGGCATCAGGGAGTCACAAGTCATGAGCATCTACTAAAGACTGTCTTAAAATGCTAGGAGTAATACAATCTGGGAAAAACTACTAATAATAGCTAAAGAAGGATAGAAGGTAGAAGAGAAGGGTTGCGATCGCCATGCAGCTACCTTGCTAACTTCATGAAATCCGCGTCGGATGAAAATCAACAATCACTGGCACGTCCAGCAACCCCTAAATCTGCACACAAGGTGCAGGGAATAATGTGAGTATTCCAAATCTATAAGTACTAAAGGTAAATAAATACTGGGCAATAAGAAACACATAAAATCCACGTCATGAAATCTCAGTAAGTACATCATGCTTTCAAATCAGTATATGAGTCAAATCATCTTGTTTTGAACCCAATTTCGGTGAAAATCATTTAAAGATATTTTTCAATAGTTTTGAACATAGGTTCAATGAAATTTAGAATAAAAGTGATGAAAGTCATAAGCAGCCCCTCGGGAAAACATGAATCATAAACCGCCCCTCGGCATAACATCACGCAGAATCAGCCCCTCAGGGAAACCTTATAGTCACTCATAAACATCCCCTCGGGCACAACTTGAATCAAGAACAGCCCATCGGGCAAAGCATCATATCACTCACTCAGCGTACCCGCGCACACTAGGGTGTACAAACTCTGGAGGGTCTCCTACAGCCCAAGCATTATAACAAGCCACCTAGTGGCATAAATCAATCGGGCCCTCGGCCTCTCATAATCATAAATCAGTAACATCATGTTGCTGCATGCAGCCCGATCTCATAATATCCTCACAACAATGGCCCTCAGCCTAACTCAGTTAAAAACCTCTCAAGCCACTCAGGCTATAAGTAAAAAAAGGGTGCTCAGCCAAAAAATATCATTTTATGCATCAAAATGGAGTAATAAAGACTTAGTTATGAAATCAGTAAACGCAACATGACTAACTATAGATCTTAAATCAAAAATAGTAAGAGGATAATAAGAAAAGACCTCTAAGGACCAAACAGCTTCGGCACAAGGCCCAAATACTGCGTTTAGCCTAATTTATAGTACTTCTTTCTAAAAAAACAATAGTATCAAATAGTTTTCAGTCAAATACGCAACTTTATAGTTGCTACGGGATGGACAAAGTTACTATACCAAAGGAGCACGCCCACACACTTGTCAGCTAGCATGCACGTCACCTCACAATAGTGAAACGATGTAAAATCCGGTGTTTCATACCCTCTGGACAAGATTTACAATCATTACTTACCTCAACCAGAAGAAAATCTACTCCGCAATGCCCTTACCGCTTGACTCGGCCAAATATCACCCCAATCTATCCAAAATCAGTATATTATCATTAATATATGCTAAATGAATGAAGCCCACATAAAAACTATCAAATTATACCACAAATCCGGAAATTGGCAAAACCCGACCCTCGGGCCCACGTCTCGGAGTCCAACAAAAGTTGCAAAACTAAAAACCTCTTCCACTCACGAGTCCATTCTTACCAAATTTACCAAAATCCCACCTCAAATGGTCTGTCAAATCCCCAGATCAAACTCTCCAATTTCAAGCCTTAGTTTCCCCAAATTTCACCCCTAATTCCTACAATTTCATGCTTAATCAACTAAAATTCACCATAGATACGACTACTAAGTTCAAAAATCTTACCTCAACGAATTCCCCCTTGATCCCCTCTTCAAACTCCCAAAAAGCTCCAATCCCGTCTTTAAAAAATGGAGGAAATGGGCAAAAATTCGCGAAGGGTTTAATTTATACCTTCTGCCCAGGCACTGCGGTCCTTCAGTCACACCTGCGATGCTGCACCTACGGAAATCCCATCGCAGGTGCGGATTTGATTTAAGCCACGAGATCCTGCAGATGCGGTCCTATCTTCCGCCCCTGCGACACCTTCCACCTCTGCGGTTCTTTCCCGCTTCTGTGATCATTTCACCTGCGGTCCCCACTCCACAGGTGCGGCCATGCTAGAAACAGCAGCATCAACTCCTCACTCCAAAATCACCCAACGAAGCTATCTGAACCACAAAAACCCTAATCTAGGATCGTTTACTCATAATTCATCTTTCGTTTGACTTTTCCTACTAAATATGCAAAGTAAGAGACTAAGTGTCTCATCCCACTCAAAAAATCATTCTGAACCCGAGCCAACCAACCCGACGCAACATAATAAGGCTGAACAACATATAATGAAACAGAAATTGGGAAACAGGGCTATAACTCTCGGAATGATTTAAATTATACACATAATATGAGGAAGTTTATGAGATTTTCTTTATCGTAAATATAGAAATTATTTTTTCTCAAGAAAAGAAGGTTATCTTTTTACCATTTTATGAATTAAGCGTACGAAAATTTGTACTCTTTATATGAGATTAGAAAAATTAGAAGTTGAGAAATATATGTATTTTTACATGGATATTTAATAAAATAATAGTATATGTATTGATTTTATATGGTACCATTATTTATTAATATTTTTGTCACGACCCAATTTTCTCTCCATTAGGTATCATGATGGACCCTAGTCTTATGGACTAGGTAAGCCTAATATTTATTTAATAACAACAATAATAATAATGTAAAACTAACAATCTCGATATAGAAATCTTTATAGAATTTACAATTTAGAGTTTTCTACAACTTCTAAATACAACTGTTTGGAAATGAGTAAGAAAACAATTGAATAAAAGTAGGAAGGTGACTCTGAAGCCCGCGAACGTAGCAACAGGTTTACCTTGAGTCTCCTCGGCAATGACCCGCACAACTACTAACGGTCAATACCTAGATCTGCACAAAAATATGCAGAAGTGTAGTATGAGCACACCACAATGGTGCCCAGTAAGTATCAAGACTAACCTCCGCGAAGTAGTGACGAGGCTAGTAAAGACACCCACTGGTCTAATAAACTAAACATGCAATAAGTATAGAAATAACGGAATATAACATCTAATTAATGTCTACACAATATGGCTAACAACATAACAACTACAATAAGGAAGGAAAATGGAAACAATAATGGAACACCAGAATAATACACAGAAGGATGGACGGAAACACAACCCTAGTCCGAAGATCACAATACAGTAAGCGCAAGTAGTACTCAGCACTGCAATAATTTTCACATCAGGCCTTAGTCAACACACTCAATAAATTGGTCAAAATCTTCAAGTGTAAACTTTCACCCGCAAGTTTTATGTGGGAAACTTTAAAATATAATCCTTCCAAATAGAAAGTTCTTTGAAACATACTTTCTTCGAATATAAACTTCGCAGGTAGATAACCTTCAAGCGTAGTTCTTTCAAAATAAATGTTTTTCAAATGTACTTTTCCAATAAATGTCTCCCAGACATAGTTTTCTTCAAGATAAATACCTTTCAAATATACTTTTCAAATAAATGTCTTTCAAACCTAGTTCCTCCAAGATAAATACTTTTCAAATATAAATTTCGAATAAATGTCTTCCAAGCATAGTTTCTTCAAGATAAATACTTTTCAAACTATACTTTTCGAATAAATGTCTTTCAAACATAGTTCCTTCAAGATAAAACTACAGGGATCCCGTCCCGTAGTTCCGAATTTATCATGCAGTACAGGGGAAACTCCCGGAATACATATGTAGTCCCAATTTAAATATGCAGTATAGGGGATCTCCCAGAATACATTTATAGTCCCAATTTAAATATGCAGCACAACCAACAAGGACAAAAATTATAGTGCGGCAGAAAACTCGTACATCACTACAACAAGTACAAAGCAACAATGACAGTAATGCAAAGTACGCCGAGTAAATCAATACAAGAACTTCAAATCACAAAGAAACAGTAGAACACGTTCACAAGGAATAATCACGGTAAAGAATGTTAAGTGTAAAGAGAACAACTTGACCAGGGAAAAACAAGACGAAGCAATGAATCCATAATATTCAAGTCAATAATAAGAAGCCAACACAAGTCAAATAAATTCCAAGTAAGGACAAGTCGACTAATATATAATTATCTAAAGTCCTTATGAGGTTGAGCAATTATGAGAGATATTCAACAATTCAAATCAGGGTTAGCAGCAAAAGATACTCGTAATTCCAATTAAGGATAAACACTTATAGGATGAGATAATACTAATTTCCATTAAATAGGTAGTTTATGAAAAATATATCATGACGGTAGAAGAGGTAAAACCTTCAGTTAAGTCAATTAGGAGCCAAATAGGCAATAGAGTGGGTCTAAAAGCAAGTAAATCTAATTTAAGCAGGTGGAGATGAAACTAGTAATCAGGAACTCAGTCTTAACAAATACGACTTCATACACAGAGAATATAAGGACTTACGAACCTAAAAAGGTCAACCTTCTACAAATAAGTCTGAGCACGCACTCGTCACCTCGCGTACACGGACTACAATCAACATAGAAGACACAAATCCTAAGGGGTAATTCCCCCACACAAGGTTCGGCAAGATACTTACCTCAAAGATGACAACCCGATACTCTAAAATGGACTTCTCAGGTGAAAAGGCATCTGGACGACTCAAATCCATCTAAAACAACAGTCAGTGATCCATGAAGCAAAAGGAGCCCAAGTTGGACCAGCAAGCATAGTACTCCAATATTTTCATATTATCGAAGATCTTCCAACTGGCTTACAAGAAGAACAAAACTATGAAGTTGAATCAAACAGATCCGTTCACCCGGAGACCACGAACGGAGCATCGAAAACTCGCCGGCGACCTCGATTGAAAACTTCACTGCTTCAACTGGGTCTGGATGGCACGTCGGTTTGAGGTGATTTTGCGGTTGTTTTGAGGTTTTTTTGAGGGGGTATTTAAACTAGTTTTTATGCAGCGTTTTTGGGGTGTTAATCTCACAATCCCAAAATCCTAAGCCGGCCGTGATGGCGCCTATCATGATACTATTCTAGCCAATCTACCGCGAAATAACATAAGACTTTCCCTTAAATTCAAAATTGTTCAATATTCCATAAAATTCTTCAGGTTAACAGTTTAAAACAACAAAATGAATAAAATAGTTTATACACTGCCCCAAAACCTGGAGTCAACCGTCATGAGCATCTATAAACAATACAACATACTACTATTTCCTTACTGCGACCAGTTCTAGGAAATGATATCAAATAACAAGATAAGAAGGGAAAGAGGGCATGCTGCAGACGCCAAACAGCTACCTCAAAATCCCGAACAAAGCTCCAAGAGAATGCGAAAAAACAGCTAGCACTCAGACCCAACACCTGAATCTGAATACAAGGCGCATGGAGTAATGTGAGTACGCCAACTCAGTCGTAATGAAAGTAAATAATGTCTAAGGAAACGAAACACGTAAAAGCAGTCATAAATACACAGAAAATCAACGCCTTCTTTCAGAAAACAAAGATACAATGCCTTATAACAATTAAAAGTCAATCTCAGTAAAATATCATTTCAAAATGTGCCTTTTCACAAATTCCATAGAAATCAAAACGATTCAATATATAAAATCGTCGGAGTTCACAATAGTCTTCCAGATGGAAACATGTATCATAAATTTCCCTCGGGCGTATCATCACTCAGCATCAGTCACTCAGCATGTCTCACAGCCACTCAGCATCAGCCCCTCGGGCTACCTCACAATCACTCATGCCTCCCAAATCACTCGTCACTCGGCACTCGTACTCAGTAGGTACATGCACTCACTGGGGTGTATAGACTCCGTAGGAGCTCCTACAGCCCAAGCGCTAATATCAAGCCATCTCGTGGCATAATCACTCAGGACCTCAGCCTCTCACATATCATAAACAATGCAACATGTTGCGGCGTGCAGCTCGATCCCATAATATCCTCTCAACATATTCACTCGGCCTCACTCAGTCAGGAATCTCTCAAAGCCACTCGGGCTATCAAATAAATGGGGTACTCGACCCAAAATATCATTTCATATCACAAAAGTAATGCAAATGAGAATGAGTTTCGAAATTAGTTAAACACGAAATGACCGAGTGTAAATCATAAGTAAACAGCCCCCAAGGGGTCCAAACAGTCGGCACAAGGCCCCAAACATGGCGTACAACCCAAAATATAGTAATAGTCTTAAAACATGAATATCATATGAAGTAGAATCAAATACGCAACTTAATAGTTTCCACTGGACAGACCAAGTCACAATCCCTCAACCGTGCGCGCCACACACTCGTCATCTAGTATGTGCGCCACTTCAAACAGTGATAAAAATGTGAAGTTCGGGGTTTCATACCCCAGGACAAGATTTATAGTCATTACTTACCTCAAACCGGCCCGAAAACTACTCTGAAATGCTCTTGCCTCTCGAATCGGCTCTTGATTGCTCCGAATCTAACCAAAACCAGATTAATGTTATCAATATATGCTAGGTAGACAGAACCCATCCGAAAATAAAAAAAATAAAGCACAAACCCGAAATTGGCCGAACCCGATCCCTGGGTCCACAAAACTAGAATCCTTATCCTTCCACGAGTCTACCCATATAAAATACATCCAAATCCAACCACAAATGGCCCCTCAATTCCTCAATTTAAAGTCTCAAATTCCCAAGCCCTAAACCTTTAGTCACTAATTTTCCGTAAATTTCACCCCTAGTCAGTCAAATAACACCATAGAAATGAGTTTTGGGTCAAAAAATCTTATCTCCACGAAGTTCCTTTTATTTCCCTCTTCAAAACTCTCTCTCAAGCTCAAATCCGCATGAAAACTTTGATGAAATAACCAAATTTCGTGAAGGTTAGAATTTATACTCTCTGTCCAGTGAAACCGCACCTGCGGTCTTTTAACCGCACTTGTGGTCCCAGGTGCACTTCTGTGGAATTTCTCTAAAATCCAACCTCGCACCCCCGGTCCATAAGCCCACACCTGCGACCCAAGGTTCTGCATCTGCAGAAATAGCTTAGCCCCTCAAACTCGCATTTGTGGCTCCCAGACCGCACCAGCGACATCGTACCTGCGGCTCCCTCTTCTGCAGGTGCGGAAAATCAAAAAGCCTTGCACCAGCAGTTCCACATTACCAACAAATCATGTCGATAACCATCCGAACTCATCCTGAGGCCCTCGGGACCTCAATCAAAAGTACCAAAAAGTCACAAAATGATCACTCGGACTTAGTCAAACCCTCGGAACACACAAAATAACATCAAAACACAAAATCAACCCATGATTCAATCCTAAGGATCTTCGAACTCCCGAAAATCACCAACGATGCCGAAACTACCCAAAACGCGTCCGAATGACCTGAAAATTTGCACATATATCCAAAATGACGCTACGAACCTATTCCAATTTTCGAAATTCCATTCCGACCTTGATAGATAATCTTCCACTGCCGACCGGAAATAGCCAAAAACTTTTTTTCGCCAATTCATGCCTAATTCTACTCCGGAACTGTAAACCACATTTCCAACACACTCCTAAGTCCCAAATCACCTAACGAAGCTATATGAGCCCTAAAATCCACATTCAGAGGTTGTTTTTCCTATAAGTCAACTCCCAGTTGACTTTTCCAACTAAAAAGCCAATTTAAGAGACTAAGTGCCTCAATTCTCACCACGAACACTCCGAACTCGAACCAACCGACTCAACACAATATAATTAGGCTAAGAAACACACGATAAAGCAGAAACAGGGAAAACGGGAACGACCGGCCTGGTTGTTACATTCTCCCCTCTTAAACAAATGTTCATCTTTGAACGGGTCTAGAAACATACATGGGGTCTCAAATAGGTGAGGATATATTATCCGCATCTCCCGCTCGGTCTCCCAGGTGGCCTCCTCCATCGGCTGCCCTATCCACTGCACCTTCACTAAAGTTATATCACCCTCTAGCTTAACTGAGCTGAAGTCCAAGATATGAGACGGGTCATCAACATACTTTCGGAGCATCGAAACATGAAACACTGAATGAACACTCGATAAGCTGGGTGGCAAAGCAATTCTATAAGCCACCTCTCCAACTCTCTGAAGCACCTCAAAAGGCCCAATGAACCGGGGACTCAACTTGCCCCTCTTCCCGAACCGCATAACACCCTTCATGGATGACACCTTCAGAAGTACCTTCTCTCCAACCATGAAAGACACATCCCGGACCTTACGGTCCGCATAACTCTTCTGCCGAGACTGCATCGTGCAAAGCCGCTCCTGAATCAACTTCACCTTATCCAACGCATCTTGTACCAAGTCTGTGCCCAATAACCTAGCCTCACCTGGCTCAAACCAACCAACCGGAGCTCTACACCTCCAACTATATAAAGCCTCATACGAATCCATCTGGATACTCGATTGATGACTTTATTATATGCAAACTCCGCGAGTGGAAGAAACTGGTCCCATGAACCCCCAAAATTAATGACACACGCACGCAACATGTCCTCTAGAATCTGAATAGTGCGCTCTGACTCAACTCTACCTGAGTACCCAACTCCCTCTGCACGGCCCTCCAAAACTCAGATGTGAACTTAGTACCTCTATCAGAAATGATAGAAACTGGAATACCATGCAACCGGACAATCTCCCTTATATAAATCCCAGCTAACCGCTCCGAAGAATAAGTAGTACCAACAGGAATGAAGTGCACAGACTTGGTCAGTCAATCCATGATAACCCATATAGCATCGAAATTCCTCGAAGTCCGTGGGAGCCCAACTACAAACTCCATGATGATCCGCTCCCACTTCCACTCCGGAATATCCAACCTCTGATGAAACCCACCTGGCCTCTGGTTCTCATACTTGACATGCTGATAGTTGAGACACCGAGCTACAAACTCAACAATATCCTTCTTCATCCGCCTCCACCAATAATGTTGTCTCAAATCCTGATACATCTTCGCGGCACCTGGATGGATGGAATACCGCAAGCTGTGGGCCTCTATTAGAATAAACTCTCAAATCCCATCCACATTAGGCACGCATATCCGACCCTGCATCCGCATAACCCCATCATCGCCTATAACTACATCCCTGGAATCACCTCGCCGAACCGTATCCCGAAGAACGAGCAAGTATGGGTCATCAAAATACGGAGTTTATAAGTGAGGCCATCCACGAACCTTCTAATCCTCTCTCTCTCTCTCTCTCTCTCTCTCTCTCTCTCTCTCAGTAGGAACCAACTATGTGGTATGACGGGCTAGCTCTGAAAACTTCATCTCATATTGCGTCATTGTCAACTCCCCCTGACGCAGCTCCTCTCTGTGAGATTGGGGAACATACTTCTCTAAGAAGATAGTGGAGAATGGCTACCAAGTAAAGGGTGCTGCACAAACAGGCCTACGCCTCTCGTAGGACTCCCACCAAGTGAATGCAGCTTCTGAGAACTGGAAGGTAGTAAACGAGACCCCACTGGTCTCCAGTATCCATGCAGTACGAACCGTCCTCTGACACTTGTCCAAGAAACCCTGGGCATCCTCGCCCTCAGCACCACTGAATGTCGGAGGCTGAAGTCTACCAAATCTCTCCAACCTGCGCTGCTCGTCATCTGGCATGACTGGAATAACAAAATCCTGAGCTGGGGCAACCAACTGAGCTGGAACTGCCTCCAAGGTCTGAAGCCCCTGAATAACCTGATCAGGTGTAAGGTCAGCTGGAGTCTGAGTGCCTACCCCGGCCAGAGAAGTAGCAGAAGGAGAAGAAACAGCGACTGCATGTACAAGACTGGTGCACACAGTCAAAATCTGAGCTAGAGTCTCCTGAAGTCTTGGAATCACAATAGGCACTACCGGTGCATGCACGGGTCCCACTGGAACATCTATGGCAGGGACCTGATCCTGAATAGTAGGTGGATCCATGGGTACTGCCCCGGTTGCTGCCCGGGCTGCAACCCTCCCTCTGCCACGGCCTCGACCACAACCTCGACCTCTCGCTGGTCTAGCTGGTGTCTGGTCACCCTGATTGGTAGCGCGAGTCTCACCATCTGTGAGAGAATGAAAACAACATAAGTTTAGTTTCAGGAATCAACAGATTGGTACGACAGAATTCAAGAATGTGAGGTTTTTCCTAAGGGTTCTGTAGCCTCTCGAAGATAAGTACAGACGCTCCGTACCGATCCGCAAGACTCTACTGAACCTGCTCATGACCGGTGAGTACGATGTAACCTAGGCTCTGATACCAACTAACTTGTCACGACCCCAAAACTACCCCGGCCATGATGGCGCCTATCGTGGTACTAGGCTAGCCAATTATCTGAGAATAACATAAAGGATTTCAATTTAATACACTAATTTCCGATATTTTATAATAATTTCCACTTTTTAAGCATTTTTTTAAAAACAGACTAAGATATGTCGAATAACAGATACACCCTAAAATCTCGGAGTCACTGGTCACGAGTATCTAAAAGAATCATACAAGTCTGACACATTATCTCCAATACAAGATAAGTCTAGGAGATGCAAATACTACAGAAATAAGAAGGAGAAAGCAGGGTTGCAGACGCGTGCAGCTACCTCACAACATCTCCGAGAGTCCCTGGGACAGGTAAACAGCTCACTCCGCTCGAGCACCTGGATCTGCACACAAGGTGCAAGGAGTGATGTGAGTACGCCAACTTAGTAGTAATGAAGGTAAATAAGGTCCGAGCAATAGAAAACACGCAAGTACATGCTATAAATTAACAGTAAATACAGCACTTTTTCCAAATAGTACATAGGTCAAATCATCATGTTTAAAAGCCGATTTCAGTAAAAATAATTTGAAAGTACTTTTCGAACTGTTTTAACAGAAATACTTTAAGTTCGGAGTAAAAAAGATAAAAATCATGAATAGCCTCTCGGGAAAAACATATATCATAAACTGAACCTCGGGCGTAACATCATGGAACTTTAGAGTGAAAGTGATAAAATCATAAGTAGCCTCTTGGGCAAAACATGTATCAGAAACTGCCCCTCGGGCGTAACATCACTCAAAATCATCCCGTCGGGCATACCTCATAATCACTCATAATCAGCCCCTCGGGCAACCTCACAGTCACTCATGCCTCCTAATCACTCATCACTCAGCACTCACACTCTCACTGAGTAGGTACCTGCGCTCACTGGGGGTGTACAGACTCCGGAGGGGCTCCTATAGCCCAAGCGCTAACAAGCCATCTCGTGGCATTATCACTCAGACTCTCGGCCTCTCACATATCATAAATAGTGCAACATGTTGCGGCGTGCAGCCTGATCCCATAATATCCTCACAACATAGGCACTTGGCCTAACTCAGTCAGAAATCTGTCAAAGCCACTCGGGCTATTAAATAAACGGGGTACTCGACCCAAAATATGATTTTATATCACAAAGGTAGTGTAAATGAGATTGAGTTTCGAAATCAGTTAAACAGGAAATGACTGAGTGTAAATCATAATTCAACATAGTGAGGAATAGCAGTAAACAGCCCCCAAGGGGTGCAAACAGGTTGGCACAAGGCCCCAAACATGGCGTACAGCCTAAAATATAATAATAGTCTTAAAACATGAATATCATATGAAGTAGAATCAAATACGCAACTTAATAGTTGCCACAGGACGGACCAATTCACAAGCCCCCAACTGTACGCGCCATACACTCGTCATCTAGTATGTGCGCCACTCCAAACAGTGATAAAAATGTGAAGTCCGGGGTTTCATAACCTCAGGACAAGGTTTACAATCATTACTTACCTCAAACCGGATGAAAATCTACTCCATGATTCCCTTGCCGCTCCACTCGGCCTCAAATCGCCTCGAATCTATCCAAAATCATAATCATAACATCAATACATACTAATGGAACAAAGCCAACTCGAAAATAACCAATTTACATCAAAAATCCCGAAATTGGTCAAACCCGACCTTCGGGCCCACGTCTCGGATCCCGATAAAATCGCAAAACTAGGATCCTTTTTTTTTCCTGCTGTCTTTTAACCGCACTTGCGGTCCCAGGTGTGCTTCTGCAGAATTCCTCTAAAAATCCAACCTCGCACCTGCAATCCGCACCTGCGACCCAAGGTTCCGCATCTGCGGAAATAGCTTAGCCCCTCAAACTCTGCATATGTGGCTCCCAGACCGCACCAGCGACCTCGCACCTGCAACTCCCCCTTCCGAAGGTGCACAAAACCAGAAAGCCTTGCACCGGCAGTTCCACATTACCAAAAACTCATTCCGATAAACATCATCCTGAGGCCCTCGGGACGTCAATCAAAAGTACCAAAAAGTCATGATCACCCGGACGTAGTTGAACCCTCGGAACACCCAAAATAGCATCGAAACACCAAACCAACCCATGACTCAAGCCTAAGGATCTTCAAACTCCCGAAAATCACCAATTATGCCGAAACTACCCAAAACTCGTTCGAATGACCTAAAAACTTGTACACACATCCAAAATGATGCTACGAACCTGTTCCAATTTTCAGAATTCCATTCCAACTTCGATAGCTAATTTTCCACTACCGACCTGAAATTGCCAAAAACTCATTTTCTCCAATTCAAGCTTAATTCTACTTCAGACCTCTAAACCACATTTTGAACACACTCCTAAGTCCCAAATCACCTAACGAAGCTATCTAATCCCTAAAATACACATTCCGAGGTTGTTTTTCTACCACATTTCGAACACACTCCTAAGTCCCAAATCACCTAATGAAGCTATCTTATCCCCCAAATACACATTCCGAGGTCGTTTTTCCTATAAGTCAACTCCCGATTGACTTTTCCAACTATAAAGACAATTTAAAAGGATAAGTGCCTCAATTCCCACCACGACCACTCTGAACTCGAACCAACCGACTCAACAGAATATAATTAGGCTAAGCAACACACGATAAAGCAGAAACAGGGAAAATGGGGCTAAATCTCACGAAACAACCGTTCGGGTCATTACACTTAAAGCGTCATTTTTGGGGCTGATTTAGAGCTTAAGTTTGGGGTGTTTCGCTTGAGTTTCAGGGGTGGTTTCAGCTGACTTTTTTTGAGTGCTTTTGGGGGCAGTTTACGTCAGTTTTTGAATGCTTTTTTTCCCGCAATTTCGTAGCTGATTTCGCTGCTCTTTGGGGATGGATTTGAAACTGATTTAGGGTGGTTTTGAAGCTAAAAATTACCAGATTTTAGGGGGTTAAAGGCTGGTGAAAGTTTTGTGGTTTTCATCATGGTTTAGGGGTGATTTATGAACTGTTTTGGAACTGTTTGGTTTCTTTTTTTGGGCAGCTGGTTTTGCTGCTGATTTTCAGTTATAGTTTGAGTAGCTAAAGGTGAGCTTAAATGGTTAAAAATGAAGGAAAGAAGATGGTTGGTTTGTGGTTACGTGGTAGGAAGAAAATGAAACGGGAGAAAGGAGGTGTGGCTGCATTTTTTTTCCTTGTTAAGCTGCCTTTTTTGTGAAGAAGAAAGAGAATGGCGGCTATACTTTATTTGTTTATTTTTTTTTTTTGGGAATTGGGGTGAGATGTGAAGTTAGAGGTGTAGAAGTAGGGTATTAAAATTAGGTCTCAAATTACTCTACGGACCTTCGAATCCAACTCCGGACACGCGCCTAAGCTTCCAAAATTGAAATCCTTCTTCCAATTCGACTCCGGATCATCCGTTAACTGAATCCAACCATGCACGCAGGTCGATTTACACAATGTGAAACTGTTCAAGACCTTACGCCACCAAACGGAGCTTAAATTCTCAAAACGATCGACTGGGTCGTTACAATTTAAATATTTGAATAGTAGTACTTTAGGATGAGGACAAGATTATTTTGAGGTTATAAGCATTATTCTATTTCAAACAAGTGATAAATAAATTTGTGAAGGTGAGAGGATAAGTTAATCGAGGAAATGTGTTTCGTCGAAGTTTGACATTTGAGATAAAATGCGGTGCAAGCTATAACACCCCGTATTTATAGAATAGTGTCATACAAGGTACCACATGAACATGATAGTAAGGTATATAAAGTATGTTAAAAGTGATTAGTATTTTAAGTAATTTGAGATAATTCTTAATTATGTGGATAATTTATTAATTAGTGATTTTTATTGCGAGATTAACAATTAATTAGAAGTTTGTGGATAATTATTTAAGTGAGATTTTGGATAATCATTAGGGGACAACACATCCATGTGGGACTATAGGAATTTGGAACTAAACTGGCAATTATTCATGTGCTAAGGAGGTGGTGGCAATGTCTAAAGACATCTGCACCTTTATCTCACTTTGTTAAGAATGTTATTGACATTGTACGACACTAGATTTCTTTTTCTTAGCAATATCCCATTCTTAGCATCAACAAAAATTTTGTTGAGATTTCATGAAACATAAAAACTCTATTCCACACAAAATATTGTTCATAAGTTTTAAAGTGAATCAGGTATTACTTCTTAGTGATGTAAAATAACGTGAAACTATCAAGAATGCAACCCAAGTTTGATCCAACGTCTATGATTGTCACGACCCCAAATCTAGACTAGTCGTGATGGCCCAGCCAAGTTAACACTCAAATCATAATTAATCTTTCATGTATATCATTGCTAAACTGATAATCCATAAAGGTTTCGTTAATCCTTTTTAAAACAAATAAAGCTAGATCGAATATTAAATACAACCCCGAGATCCCTGAGTCAGTAGTCATGCGCATCTACAGAAAATATACAACTCGGGAAAATAAACTCTATAATAATAAGCAGGAGAGCGAACTGGGCTGCGGACGCGTGCAGCTACCTCGCAAAATCTCTGAGAAGTCTCTGGTACAGATACACAGCTCACTCTGCCCTAGCACCTAGATCTGCACATAAGGTGCAGGGAGTAATGTGAGTACGCCAACTCAGTATTAATGAAAATAAATCAGGTCTGAGCAGTAAGAAACACATAAAGTCAAATCATCATTTCAGAATAAGCACAGTCTTTCTTTCCAATAGTATATACGTTAAATCATCACGCTTAAAAGCCGATTTCAGTAAAAATCATTTGGGAATATACTTGCCAACAATTTCAACATAACTTTCAAAAAGTTTAGTGTAAAAATGATAAAAATCATAAAAAGCCTCTCAGGCAAAACATATTTCATAAGTTCAGAGTGAAAGTGGTAAAATCATAAGTAGCCCCTCGGGCAAAACATGTATCAGAAACTGCCCCTCGGGCGTAACATCACTTTGAATCAACCCCTCGAGCATACCTCACAGTCACTCATAATCAGCCCCTCGGGAAATCTCACAGTCACTCATACCTCCCAATCACTCGTCACTTAGCACTCGCCACTCGCGCTCAATAGGTACCTGCGCTCGCTGGGGTGTGTAAATACACTAGAGGGGCTCCTTCAGCCAAAGCGCTAATATCAAGCCACCTCGTGGCATATCATATCCTCACAACCAGGCCCTCGACCTCACTCAGTTAGAAACTCTCAATAAGTCACTCGGGCTGTCAGTAAAATGGGGTACTCGACCCAAAAACATCATTTTATATCTCAAAATAGTGTAAGTAAATCTGAGTCTGAAATCAGCTAAACGTAACATGACTGAGTGTAAATCATAAGTCAACACAGTGAGAAATAGCAGTAAAAGCCCCCAAGGGGTCTAAACAGGTCGGCACAAAGCCCCAAACATGGCTTATAGCCCAAATATAACAATAGTCTGAAAACAGGATTTAACATATCATTTAAAAGTAAATACGCAACTCAATAGTTGCCACGAGAAGGACCAATTCCAAATCCCCAATTAGTGCACGCCACACACTCGTTATCCAACATGTGCGCCACTTCGAAAATAGTGAGACTAAATCATGGAATTAACCCAAATACGATTGAAGAACACTTACCTCAAGAACTCCACTTAAAATCCCTTCAATTTCCACCTTCCCTCGAGCTCTTTAATGGGTTTGTTTTTGCAAATAGAGACTCAACCCTCGTTTTTGCACTTAAAAGAATCTGCCCAGAGAATTCCTCACTGCGATCGCAAAACTCCCTACGCGATCGCGAAGAACAAATATGCTTCCCCACTAATTTACCTTACGCGATCATAGAACCACTCACGCGATCGCGAAGCACAACAGCTCAGCCCCCCTCACGCGCCCTTCAACTCTACGCGTACGCGAACAGGGCCATGCATTCGTGAAGACCCAAGACTTTCCTCCTACGCGATCGCATCCTCCATTCCGTGATCGCATAGAACAACTTACCAAGCTCCCTCTGCTAAGCCTACGCGATCGCAGGAATCCCTACGCGATCGCATAGAAGAAAACAAGAACCAAAACACCAGAAAAATCTGCCATTACTCAAGACCAAAAATTGATCTGCTAACCACCCGAAACTCACCTGAGGCCTTCGGGACCTCAACCAAACTCACAAACACGTCCCATAATCTTATTCAAACTTAGTCGATCCTTCGAAACACCCAAAACAAACACCAAAATCACATCGGATTCAAGCCTATGAACTTTGAGATTTCTAAATTTCGCCACAGATGCTGAAACTATCAAAAACACGTCCGATTGACCTAAAATTTTGCACACACATACAAAATGACACTACGAACCTATTCCAACTTCCAAAATTCCATTCTGACCCTAATAGCTAATTTTCCACTGCCGACCAGAAATCGCCAAAAGCTCAAATTCACCAATTCAAGACTAATTCTACTCCGGACATCAAAACCACATTCCGAACACACTCCTAAGTCCGAAATCACCTAACAAAACTATCTGAACCATAAAATCTAGATTCCGAGGTCGTTGACCAATAAGTCAACTTCCGGTTGACTTTTCCAACTATTGAACCAAGTTAAGAGACTAAGTGTCTCATTTCTCTCCAAAAATCGCTCTGAACCCGAGCCAACCAATCTAACACAACTTAATGAAGCTGAACCACATATAATAAAGTAGAAACAGGGAAACAGGTCTATTACTCTCGGAACGACTTACTCTCGGAACGACCGGCCGAGTCGTTCCATCCTCCCCCACTTAAACATACATTCATTCTCGAACGTGCCAAGAGTTTTTCTCCAACACCATCAAATTACCACGTAATCTCACCATGCACGTACTCGAGGGTGATCCCACACCACCCTATCCCACATAGGTCCAATATCACAAAACCCAATTGAAATTTCAAAATCCAACCTGACCCATAAACCTTAGAACCAAATTCCTATTTCTGAAATAATTTAAAAGATCAAAATGCCAACTCTATAAACTGAATAAGTCTGAACACGCTGAATCAAGCCATATACGTAACCCCAGATGTAATCACATAATATACCGCATGACTCAAACACTCATAGGGATAACTCCAAATCACAATAGTTGCTCAAAACAACCCAATACTAGTAAATAACCTCTTATCAATCAAATCCTCGCTTTAACACTTTCACAAGGTGCCGATGATGAAAGAAACACGTAGAAAATAGCAATCATTCGTCTGATCAGTTAGACATGAAGCTCCCCCTTCCCGGATAGGTATAGCTTATTTCTAAGCCGACTCCCGATATTTATCCTTACGACAATGCTATAGACAATTCTTACAATATTCATTCTAGGTCCAATGACCTATTCTCATCCAACACAACCACTCTGATGACATGACACATCAATACAATACAATTCAAGCCATAGACTGTGCAACTCGTGCACTCAATAGCAACCTCCCAATGTAATCAAATTATATAAAAGATTCACACGAGAGGACCATCCCGCTATTAACAATTACCGTCACAACACAATGCTAAGATCCTGACAGTCCTCGAAAAATCAAAACACACGAATCTGACACCAAGGAGCATACCTCCAGATAACTCTGCTACAAGGCGTGATCCCATCCACACGCTGGTCCACATTAATTATTTCAAGTCACCTTGCTAAAAGTCGATAACCATGCGCAACTCGACATCAATTACTCAAAGTGCGTTACCCTAACCACTGAGAATCGAACGATACCATGCCACACAAACCCGCAAGAACATAATCAATACGTCTCAATGCAATACCCAATTACTTACCTTACTCAAATCTAGCTATAAAGCACAATTATAACCGCACCATATGTGCCTATAATCAACGATCACAACTCCTCGCAACCCCGAAGGGTAACTTATATATCACTCCAGAACACGAATAAACTCAATGACAATCGGATGGTACATCCCTCAACAATAGCAATTCGGAGCCAACAATTCCGACCCGGTGCAGAACACACACCCATATTGGGCCTACCAATGAACCCTAAATCAACTCTGGTCATACATAATAGACAAATGACCCTCTGTAGGTCCATAACGACTGAATCACAACACACTAACACCTGGCTAACCTTGGCTACGCTCTACAGCCCTCAACTATGAAATCATCTCCTCATTCGAGTCCCCAGACTCAAAACCCTCCGAGCACACAAATCACCATATCCAATCTCAACTTCGTCGCATAAATGTCTAATACTTCCCTAATACACGATCATACCACGAGGGATACCCCTACAATACGTATGTGTTACAAGGCCAAATTTGAATACCCACAGCCGACCAACAAGGAGAGTAACGCCACACCAATGAAGTATCCATAAATCAAAACACATTGACCCTTCTGAAACGTATACCTTCTTCGAGCCATATCTAAAAGTGACGCCATCTACTTGATCATCCAAGATCTCCCATGCCACATAAGATTTCAGAACCTTCCTTTCAAATCGCATCGTGACCTAGCACCCGCAATCTCAATACTACTCCACACATCACACTCGTTATGCCACCATATGAACGATACGACAAACCTCAAAGACACGTTGAGTCGCAGGAAACTACATACTCAATCAGCTAAGAACTTTCCATTTAATTTCATTCTGGAGAAAATTACAATATGCCACACACCAGTAGAAAATATGCATCTCAAACTATGGTAGAGACTATCTAGAACTCTCAAAAATCCATTTGCACTTACCCAAACCGTCAGGACAGAATCCCTCTAACTCAACTAAGCTACGCAGGTCGCAAAAACCCCAAAGCATTGCCACGAATCACACGTAGAACCTTACAACATCATAAGCACCCAAAGGACCGATCTTACCCATTACCATGTTGATCCAATCCACTACCAAGTTGTCCTATTTCTCCGAGTTCCTTTTGAATTACCTTCCTATTGATTCTTTCTCCTTTCTATAGTACCAAAATCCTCAACCATAAATCACCACGCGAGACCCTAGCACAGAACCACATCGCCCTAAGGCTCATAAACCACTGAATATCTCTCAAGTACCACAAAGTACCATATCTCAAATACTCACTCTAAAGAGACTTTCGATAAATTCAAACTACCCCTCCCTTTCATGATGTCGGAATGTAGAATCCACAATGATATATAAACCCTGAATCCAGCAGAACCATTCTCGAGCGTCACCCACTCTACGCAATTCTCAATTAAACTGATCATGAAAATCGAACAACATGTACCCCATTAACACACCAACACCCAAGGGAGTAACACACACCCCTATGCAACCAAGAAAATTCCTACTTTACGCACACTACTTCCTTTACAAATAACAACTCAATCATGCAATAAGACCCATATCCCCATAGAGTATAATACAACATGTATCCAAAAATTTCTATTACCCGAGTCATTCTCAAACTCCACCTCTGCAGGTCATAACTGATCCACCAGTATACCCCAAACTGAAACCAATACAACACATAATCGGGAAACCATCTAATCATTAGTATACTCCCCCACTTGGCTCAAATCCATAGATCAAAACAAACAATAACTCCCAATGCCCATACTCTATCACTGCCACAATACCGCAGTGGGATTCAACTAAATCCTTCATAAGCTCATATATAACTCAAACCATTTAACATCCCAAATCATCTCCAACCTCGCATTCACCATTGCCATAACCGTGCCAACTCCCACAAGTGATCTAAACACAAATTGCAACATATATCAATTACTGGTAAAAGAGAACTTGCTACAAAACAACATAAGGATCACACAACCTCAGGACACCCCGCGGGAAATAGCCCCGCCTACTTAGCCTCAAACGGATCTCTCGCTATACCCTTCTAAAACTCATAGCTATTACGCAATCACTTAATCCTTCTGCATCTAAACAGAAACGACGCCTACCCTCGAGGCATCACAATATGCGGTATAAGAATCTGAAGCTCATGGAAGAACTAACACTGGAGCGGTGGTCAAAGAAATCTTGAGCTTCTGGAAGCTCTACCCACACACGTCTGACCACATGGATACCCTCACTGGACACCACGTGTCCCAAGAATGCTACTGAACTAAGCCAAAATTCATACTTAGAGAACTTTGCATAGAGCTTCTCTTCCCCGAATCCTTATAATGTCGTCCTCAAATACTAAGTATGTTACCCCTAACTACGCGTATACGCCAGGATGCCATCAATGAATACATTAACAAAGGAGTGCTAATATGGCTGGAATACACCATTAATCAAATACATGAACGCTTCTAGGGAAATTATCATAACTGAACAACATAAGAGGTCTTCCCATACACTCACGACTCGAGGCCATATGCCAACTCTAGACAGAAGTCAAACACTCAATTGTTCTTGCTGCATATCCAGCCCATCCCTTTTTGTCACAATGAAGCAATATGAACACATCTCACCCTCAAATCATACTCACCACATAGTCATATAGTCACAAAGTCCCGTTAACACGAACACCAACGGATATATAAGTCCCCAAATACATGTGCTCACACGATGAAAGCTCAGCACTCATGCCACAGAAAGAATCCGGCCTCAAGTCCTCTAGACTGGCCCATGATCAACATGCTAAAATCACATATCATCCATGGAAATCACAAGCCGTCGATGCACAACTGATACCAAGCGCTCACGTGCGCATTCGAATACATGGAAGGAATTCAAGAGTTACGCTTCTGGCGGAATAAAAAAAATGGATTCGCACGACAAAAATTCGAGAATCTGAGGTTTTCCTAAGGGTTCTGTAGCCTCTCGAAGATAAGTAGAGACGTCTCCGTACCGATCCGCAAGACTCTACTAAACCTGCTCATGACCGTTGAGTCCTATGTAACCTAGCGCTCTGATACAAACTTTTCACGACCCCAAATCTAGACTGGTCGTGATAGCGCCTATCATGGAACTAGGCCATCCAAGTTAACACTAACATCGCAATTAATCTTTCATGTATATCATTGCTAAACTAATAATCCATAAAGGTTTCGTTAAATTATTTTTAAAATAGATAAAGCTACACCGAATATTAAATACAACCCTGAGATCCCAGAGTCACTGGTCATGAGAATCTACATAAAATATACAACTCAGGAAAATAAACTATGTAATAATAAGCAGGAAAGACATCAGGGTTGCGGACACGTGCAGCTACCTCGCAAAATCTCTGAGAAGTCTCTAGTAAAGATACACAGCTCACTCTGCCCTAGCACCTGGATCTGCACACAAGGTGCTGGGTGTAATGTGAGTACGCCAACTCAGTAATAATGAAAATAAATCAGGTCTGAGTAGTAAGAAACACATAAAGTCAAATCATCATTTAAAAATAAGCACAGTCTTTCTTTCCAACAGTGTATACGCTAATTCATCACTCTTAAGAGCCGATTTCAGTAAAAATAATTTGGCAATATACTTTCCAAATGTTTCAACATAACTTTTACGAATTTTAGAGTAAAAATGATAAAAATCATAAAAATCCTCTCGGGCAAAACATATTTCATAAGTTCAGAGTGAAAGTGGTAAAATCATAAGTAGCCCTTTGGGCAAAACATGTATCAAAAACTGCCCTTCGGGCGTAACATCACTCAGAATCAGCCCCTCGGGCATACCTCACAGTCACTCATAATCAGCCCCTTGGGCAACCTCACAGTTTTTCATACCTCCCAATCACTCGTCACTCGTCACTCGTCACTCGTCACTTGGCACTCGGCACTCGGCGCCCGCCACTCGCGCTCAATAGGTACTTGCGCTCAGTGGGGGTGTGTACAGACTCTGGAGGGTCTCCTTCATCCCAAGCGCTAATATCAAGCCACCTCATGGCATATCATATCCTCACAATCAGGCCCTCGGCCTCACTCAATTAGAAACTCTCAAAAAGCCACTCGGCCTGTCAGTAAAACGGGGTACTCGACCCAAAAACATCATTTTATATCTCAAAATAGTGTAAATAAATCTGAGTCTGAAATTAGCTAAACTTAACATGACTGAGTGTAAATCATAAGTCAACACAGTGAGAAATAGCAGTAAAAGCCCCCAAGGGGTCTAAACAAGTCGGCACAAGGCCCAAAACATGGCTTACAGCCCAAATATAACAATAGTCTGAAAACATGATTTAACATATGATTTAAAAGTAAATACGCAACTCAACAGTTGCCACGCGAAGGACCAAGTCCAAATCCTCAATTAGTGCACGCTACACACTCGTTATCCAGCATGTGCGCCACTCTGAAAATAGTGAGAAAATACAAAGTCCGGGGTTTCATACCCTCAGGACAAGATTTACAGTCATTACTTACCTCAAACCGGACGAAAATTACTTCGTGATACCTTTTCCCCTCGACTCGGCCTCAGCACGCCCCGAATGTATTCAAAAACAAGTTCATATCATTAAAATACTCTAAAGAAACAAAGCCCACTCGAAAACTATCAATTTTAACCAAAATTCCCGAAATTGGCAAAACTCGTCCCCTGGGCCCACGTCTCTGAATCCGATAAAATTTCATCACAATAATAGTCATCCTCCCACGAGTCTATGCATACAAAGAGCATCAAAATCCGACCTTAAATGCCACTCAAATCATCAAAAGAAATTCTCAAACTTTCTTCCCATTTTCCCCAATTTCTTCAAATTAAATGATAAAAATCGAGACTAAATCATGGAATTAACCCAAATACGGTTGAAGAACACTTACCTCAAGAATTCCACTGAAAATCCCTTCAATTTCCACCTTCCCTCGAGCTCTCTGATGGGTTTGTTTTTGCAAATAAAGACTCAACCTTCGTTTTTGCACTTAAAAGAATCTGCCAAGGGAATTCCTCACTACGATCGCGGAACTCCCTACGCGATCGCGAAGAACAAATATTTTTCCCCACTAATTTTCCTTACACGACCGCAGAACCATTCATGCGATATCAAAGCACAATAACTCAGCCCCCCTCACACGCCCTTCAACTCTACGCGAATAGGGCCACGCGTTCGCGAAGACCCAAGACTTTCCTCTCGCGCGATTGCATCCTCCATTCCGCCATCGTATATAAAAACTTACCCAGCTCCCTATGCTAAGCCTACGCAATCGCAGGAATCCCTACGCGATCGCATAGGAGAAAACCAGAACCAAAACACCAGAAAAATCTACCATTACTCAAGACCAGAAATTGATCTGCTAACCACCCAAAACTCGCCCGAGGCCCTCGGGACCTCAAACAAACATAAACAAATTCCCCATAACCTTATTCAAACTTATTTGATCCTTCCAAACACCTAAAACAATGCCCAAACACCAAAATCACATCGGATTCAAGCCTATGAACTTTGAGATTTCTAAATTTCACCAAAGATGCTGAAACCATCCAAAACACGTCTGATTGACCTGAAATTTTGCACACACATCCAAAATGACACTACGAACCTATTCCAACTTCCAAAATTCAATTCCTTCCCTGATAGCTAATTTTTCATTGCCGACCAGAAATCGCCAAAACTCAAATTCGTCAATTCAAGCCTAATTCTACTCTAGACATTAAAGCCACATTCCGAACACACTTCTAAGTTCCAACTCACCTAACGAAGGTATTTGAACCATGAAATATACATTCTGAGGTCGTTTACCAATAAGTCAACTTCCGATTGACTTTTCCAACTGTTGAACAAAGTTAAGATACTAAGTGTCTCATTTCTCTAGAAAAATCGTTCTGAACCTGCCAACCAATCTAACACAAAATAATGAAGTTGAACCACATATAATGAAGAATAAACGGGGGAAACAGTTCTATTACTCTCGGAACAACTGGTTGGGTCATTACAATGACCTTCAACGAGTTCGTATGAGCATTCGAGGTTTGATGTTTATCAGAAGGATTTACTAGTCGTAGTCATCCAAAGATGGAATTGAGGTATGGTAAGTCTATTCCTCCCTTCTTTTTGCATGATCCAAGTAACAAAATGTTATTCCATAATTAGTTCTACTCTTAGAAGTTAAGGATGTCTATGTTATTCATTCCTGTAAAATGATATTCAAAGCATGCCTAAGTTTGTTTCGAGTTCCCTATTGAGGCGTGCACTAAAGATGTTAATGTTCATAATGTAGTGTTATATGCATCTTTATTTACCACCGTGCTACGGCAGGTTGGGCAGTCATGCATATTCATTTACCACTGTGCTACAACAGGTTGGGCAGTCATGCATATTTATTTACCACCGTGCTACAGCAGGTTGGGCAGTCATGCATATTCATTTACCATCGTGCTACGGTCGGTCGGGCAGTTATGAATTTACTATCGTGCTACAACCGGTTGGAAATTCATACATTTACCACCGTGCGAAGACCGGTTGGGCAGTCATGCATCATAAGATATGGGTAATAGTCTCAAGGAGAAGTGTGTGTGTGTGTGTATATATATATATATATATATATAATAAATATGCATATATGGTGGCACTTCTGAGATTCAGGTTGATTCTTATATGTCTTTAATTAATGTTGACCAATTGTTATGTTTCAGTTCTGCCTTACATACTCGGTACATTATTCATACTAACGTCCTTTTGTTGGGGACGATGCATTCATGCCTGCAAGTATAGATAATAATTTGACAAGCCCTCATAGTAGACGAGATTGGCATTCAGCGAAGGATCGGTAAGACTCCACCTCATTCGAAGTGCAGCTGAGTGTATGAGTCATCATGTCAGAGTTTTGCTACAAACTTATGGGTAGGTCGGTACCCTGTCCCATTTGATGTCAAATAATCTTAGAGGCTTTATAGATAGAGGTTTATTTTTTAAAGTATGTCAGAGGCTTTGATGGCCCATATGTATTCATGTTTTAAGAAAAATTGTTTAGTGATATAGTGTTTTCCAACTTACAGTTGTACATTATGAGTTGTTGCCATGTGGGCCCATGATAGTTACAAAAGGAATGAGTCCAGCTAACTCAAACTATGTATGTTCAAGTTTTGGTCGAACGATCATGAGTTATAGAGTGGTTCGCTCGGGCCAGCACGACACTGGGTGCCAGCCACGCTTCCCCATGTTTGGGGCATGAAAAAGTGGTATCAAAGCAAGCAGTGTCCTAGGAAGTCTACAAAGTCGTGCCTAGTAGAGTTTCACTTATGGGTGTGTTGCGTGACGCATTTATAATTAAGAGGCTATAGGGTATTTAGGAAATGTTACCCTTATTTTGTTTCCGAATCATGCCATAGAGTTGAGTCGTAAGAAGTCAGCATGAAGCTTTCGCCAGATTTTGTATGCACTAGAGGTGCAGGTATTAAGATAGAGCTTTAAGGTGTAATTTCCACCTATGTTGAAGGGAGGTAATGAAAGAAGTTGAAGATACAATGCGATATTGAAAGGTAAGTAAGGTAAAGGTGAAGAAGATATGAGATACTCAACTACAAAAGGTTGTGAATAGTCGACACTTGAGATAGAGGTTGGGTTTTAGTTTAGTTTACAAAGGAGAACCTAGAAAAAAAAATTGTAAAATCTCTAAGAGTTAACAGTAGGGGACGATTGTTTCTAAAGGGGGAAGGATGTTACATCCCATACTTTAATATTAGGATTAGTCGTAGCAATACATATGATCTTGAAGGGATTAAGACCATTCATGAGGTTATAAAGGATTTGTGACTATGTTATTGTATGACCTGTAAGTTCAACAACCTTGATACCATTATATACATTGGATATGGTATTTTGAGTGGAATAACTATCACGACCCCAAACCCAAACCGGCCGTGATGGCGCCTATCGTGGAACTAGACTAGCCAATAATCACATATTTACAGTTTCTTTCCAAAATCCCAACCAATTTCAAGCATTTCATAAAGTATATAAAATTTACTAAATCCATTAGGACAATAAATAGTTAAACAGTCCAACCAACTCTAAAACCCGGAGTCAACATGTCATGAGCATCTAAGATAAATATGTCAAACGGCATACTATCATAATACAAAAACCTTTCGAACGAATAGCTAGATACAACAAGAAGGGAAAACAGAAATGATGTGGACGCTAAAAAACTACCTCTATAACCCGAAATCCGGCTCTGCACGGAATAGATAGCTAATGCTCGGTATCTGCACCTGAATCTGCACACAGGGGTGCAGGGAGTAATGTGAGTACGCCAACTCATTAGTAATGAAAATAAATCAAGTCTAAGCGGAAAGAAACACATAAAAATCAATATCATCAATTCACAATATGCATAGCCTTTCTTTCCAATAGTACATACATAGATATATGAAATCATCATGCCTTAACACCAACTTCAGAAAAATCCTTTGAAAAATGTGTTCTTCAACAATTTCAAACCGAAAGATTTAGTATAAAAATAAAATAAATCATAAGTAGCCCCTCGGGCAAAAACATGAATCATAAATCGCCCCTTGAGCAGAATATCACTCAGCACCTCACAGTCACTCAGTATCAGCCCCTCGGGCAACCTCACTGTCACTCATGCCTTCCAATCACTCATCACTCGGCACTCATCACTCAGCACTCAGCACTCAGCACTCAGTAGGTACCTGCGCTCACTATGGGTGTGTACAGACTCTGGAGGTGCTCCTTCAGCCCAAGCACTAATATCAAGCCACCTCGTGGCGTATCATATCCTCAAAATCAGGGCCTCGACCTCACTCAGTCAGAACCTCTCAAAAGCCCCTCGGGCGTATCCGTAAAATGGGGTACTCGACCCAAAACATCACTTTATATCTTAAAATAGTGTAAACCAGGCTGAGTTTGGAAAACAGTAAGCACAATGTGACTGAGTGTAAATCATCAATAAACAGTGAGGAAACAGCAGTAAAAAGCCCCCAAGGGGTCTAAACAAGTCGGCACGAGGCCCCAAACATGGATTATAGCCCAAATATAGCAATAGTATTTAGAACACAGTTTAACATATGATTTAGAGTAAAATACGCAACTCAATAGTTGTCGGGGAGAGGACCAAGTCCAATCCAAAAATTAGTGCGCACCACATACTTGTCATCCGACATGTCCGCCATTCCAAAAACAATGAGAAATATGAAGTTTGGGGTTACATACCCTCGGAACAAGATTTATAACCATTACTTACCTCCATCGGGCCACAACACTAATCTGCGATGCTCTTGCCCCTCAAATTGGCTCCCGATTGCTCTTAATCTAACCAAAACCAGATTAACATCATCAATATACGCTAAAGGAACACAACCCAATTGAAAACTATCAATTTATACAAAAATCTTGAAATTCGGCCAAACCCGAGATCAGGGCCCACACTTCGGAATTCGATAAAATTTACATCCCTAGAAACCTCGTCCTGCCACGATTCTACACATACCAAGAACACCACAATCGGACCACAATTGCCTACCCAAATCGCCAAAAGAATTTTCCAAACCTCTTCCCATTTTTTCCAACTTTTTCTACTTTAATCCTTCAAATTAAAAGCCTAATCCGAACAAAATAGCATAGAAACGACTTTTATAATCTGGGAACTTACCTCCACTGCAGACCCTCGAATTCTTTCTTCAATTTTCCCTCAAATAAGCTCCAACCGTATGCAACAATGGTAGAATAACAAAACTTTCACGGAGGCACTCTTTTATACTGTTCTGCCCAGCTAATTCGCACCTGCGGACCTTTCCTCGCACCTGCGGTCCCATGTGCGCACCTGCGAAATCCCAGTAACAGACCAAATTCTTGCACCTACGATCTCTTCTCCACATAGGCGGCTTCGCAGGCGCGGCCAACTCTTCGCACCTGCGGACTCCTCCTGCCTAGCCTCCTTTCGCACCTGCACATGGACCTTCGCACCTGCAGCATCGCACCTACGGCTGGCCATCCGCAGGTGCAGCCACACCAGTAGCTTTACACCAGCAACCATTTGCTGTAATTTCCTATGTTCAAACCCCCGCCAACCATCTGAAATCAATCCCGAGCCCCTCTAGGCCCCAACCAAACATACCAACACACCTCATAGCATCATTCAAACTTAGTCGAGCCTTCGAAACACCAAAAACAACATGAAAACACAAAAATTACATCGAATTCAAACCTATGAACTTTGAAACTTCTAAATCTCGCTGATGATGCCGAAACCAGCCATAACACATCCGATTGACTTGATATTTTGCCCACATATCCAAAATGACATTACGAACCTGCTCCAACTTCTGAAATACCATTTCGACCCCGATAGCCTATTTTCCACAGTCGACCAGAAATCGCCAAAAACTAACTTTCACCAATTCCAGCCTAATTCTACACCGGATATCAAAACATCATTCTGAACACACTCCTAAGTCCCAAATCACCTAACAAAGCTATCCAAGCCATAAAATCTGCCTCAATTCTCACCATGACTTCTCCGAGCCCAAACTAGCTGACCCAACACAACATAAACAGGCTAAGCAATATATGATAAAGCAGAAATGGGGGAAACGGGTTTAATCTCACGGAACAACCGGCCGGGTCGTTACAATAACTTTGTAAAAAAAGTTTGAAAATTATGATTTTATATAGTTATTAATATTATTAATTTCGAATATGCTTTAAATTATACACATAATATGAGAAAGTTTATGAGATTTCCTTTATTGTAAAGATAGAAATTATTTCCTCACAAGAAAGAAGGTTATATTTTTACCATTTTAAGAATTAAGCGTACAAAAATTCGTACTTTTTATATGAGATTAGAAAAATTAGAAGTTGAGAAAATATATGTATTTTTACATGGATATTTTAATAAGATAAAGTATATATATTGATTTTATATTGTAGTACTTTAGGATGAGGACAAGATTATTTTGAGGTTATAAGTATTATTCTATTTCAAATAAGTGATAATAAATTCTTGAAGGTGAGAGGATAAGCTAATCGAAAAAATGAGTTTCGTCGAATTTTAACAATTTTAGATAAAATACCGTGCAAGCTATAATACCCCGTATTTATGGAATAGTGCTATACAAGGTACCACATGACCATGATATTAAGGTGTATAAAGTGTGTTAAAAGTGATTCGTATTTTAAGTAATTTGGGATAATTTATTAATTAGTGATTTTTAGTGGGAGATAAATAATTAATTAGAAGTTTGTGGATAATTATTTATGTGAGATTTTGTATAATCATTAGGGTACAACACATCCACGTGGGACTATAGAATTTGGCAACAAATTGCCAACTATTCATGTGCTAAGTAGGTGGTGGCAATGTCTAAAGACATCTGCACCTTTATCTCACTTTGTTAAGAATGTTATTGACATTGTACGGGACTAGATTTCTTTTTCTTAGCAATATCCCATTCTTAGCATCAACAAAAATTTTGTTGAGATTTCACTTTAGGAAAACTAACCATGAAATATAAAAACTCTATTCCACACGAAATATTGTTCATAAGTTTTAAAGTGAATCGGTTACTACTTCTTAGTGATGTAAATTAACGTGAAGCTATCAAGAATGCAACCCAAGTTTGATCTAATGTCTATGACCTTCAACGAGTTCATATAAGCATTTGAGGTTAGATATTTATCAGAAGGATTTACTAGTCATAGTCATCCAAAGATTGAATTGAGGTATGTTTAGTCTATTTCTTCTTTCTTTTGGCATGATCCAAATAACGATATGTAAACGTAATGTTATTCTATAAATATTTTTACTCTTAGAAGTTAAGGATGTCTACATTATTCATTCCTGTAAAATGATATTTAAAGCATGTCTAAGTTTGTTTCGAGTTCCCTATTGAGGCATATAATAAAGATGTTAATGTTCACAATGTAGTGTTATATGCATCTTTATTTACCACCGTGCTACGTCCAGTTGGTAATTCATGCATATTCACTTACCACCGTGCTACGGCCGGTTGGACAGTCATAAATTTACCACCGTGCGAAGGCCGATCGGGCAGTTACCACTGGTCAGTTGGGCAGTCATGCATCAAAAGATATGGATAATAGTCTCAAGGAGAAGCATTATATATATAAGTATAATAAATATGCATATATGGTGGCACTGCATAGGTTCAGGTCGATTCTTATATGTCTTTAGTTAATGTTTACTTATTGTTATGTTTCAGTTCTTCCTTACATACTCTGTACATTATTCGTACTGACGTCCTTTTGTTGGGGATGATGCATTCATGCCCGCAGGTATAGATAATTAATTTGACAAGCCCTCAAAGTAGATGAGATTGGAATTCAGCGAAGGATCAGTAAGAGTCCACCTCATTTAGAGAGCAGCCAAGTCTGTGAGTCATTGTGTCAGAGTTTTGCTACATACTTATGGGTAGGCCAGTACCCTGTCCCATTTGATGTCAAATAATCTTAGAGGATTTGTAGATAGAGGATTTGGGGCGTGACACTTAGAATTGCAAATCTAAATGCTATTACACAGCATAACTTCGTACGAATTCTTTTGCTGAAGATTCGTTTCTTGGAGTTTGGATGTAAGCATCTCCATTTTGTGTGAATTAAAGAGAATTTTAAGTCTTGGTGGTGTGGGCCCCACTTTGTAATACTTGGCCACCAAAATCCCTTCAATTTTTGCCACCTAATTACATGAAATAAAAGTCACAATTTGGCTTTGATGAAGACTCCATTTTGCTGCCACGTTGGTTAATGCTTACCCACCCTAATAATTATCCGCCAATCTCATGATTAACTGGTTAATCTCCCGCTAATCAATAATTAATCAATTACCCACATAATTAAGAATTATCTCCAATTACTTAAATACTACTCACTTTAACACACTTTATACACCTTACTATCATGGTCATATGGTACCTTGTATGGCACTAGTCCATAAATACGGGGTATTATAGCTTGGACCATATTTTATCTCAAAATGTAAAACTTTGACGAAACTCATTTCTTTGATTCACTTACCCTCTCACCTTCACGAATTTACTTATCACTTGTTTAAACTAGCATAATACTTATAACCTCAGAATAACCTCATTCCCGGGCTTACGTTGATTAGCTTATGACGAAACTTTAACGTACAAAAATGGGATGTAACATCTCATTTCCGAGCTTATTTCAATTTACTCATGGCGTACTTCCACGTACGAAAACATGGGGTGTAACAATTCTAGCCCGGCAGGTTCGTCAGTTGCGGTCAAAGAGTTATCCTTCAATTCGAGTGCATTGGAGAGGTCAGCCCGTGCAGGCAGCCACTTGGGAGTCCGAGTCGGACATGCAGAGTATATATCCACATCTTTTTACTAGCTCAGGTGCTTTTCTATGTCCGTTCGAGGATGAATGGTTATTTTACAGGTAGAGAATGTGATGACCCGATAGGTCATCTTATGTTTTAGAACCTAATTCTGCGCTTTGAAACCTTAAATACCTTATATTAGCCCTCCTCGATTTGCGTGCACAACTCCGGTGCTTTTGTCCATAAAGCTTTTATGCTAAAAACTGAGAAAATATGAAATTTTTGCCTTAAATCCATTTGAGTTGATGTTGGTCAATGTTTTAAGCAAACGGATTCGGATTCGTGTTTGACAGTCCTAGTGGGTCCGTAACGTGATTTGGAACTTAGGCGTATGCCTGGAATCGAATTCGGAAGTCCCTAGCCCGAGTGATCATACTTTGTTGAAATTTGAGGGTTTAAAAGCTTAATGACTTTGAAAGTTTGACCTATGTTTGATTCTATTGATATCGGGTCCATATTTTGGTTCATGAACCCGGTGCAGGTCCAATACTATAATTATGACTTGTCTGTCAAATTTGGTGAGAAATGGAGTTGGTTTGACGTGATTCAGACGTTCGGTTGTGAAAATGGAAGTTTCAAAGTTTTCTTCAGAATTTCATTTGATTTGGTGTTCAATTCGTAGTTCTAGGCGTTATTTTGGCAATTTTATCGTGCGAGCAACTCCGTATGATATTTTTGGACTTGTGTGTATGTTTGGTTGGGAACCCCGAGGGCTCGGGGTAGTTTCAGATAGGATGCGGAGTGAAATTGGACTTAGAAACATAGCTGATGCATTTTAGTTTCTGGTGTCTGCTGCAGATCTCGCATCGCATTTGCGAAGAAACCATCGCATTTGCAAGCTTGGGCATGGTAGGGCGTACTCTCATTTGCGAGGAAAAAGTTTGCATTTACAAACTTGCCAGTTCTGATTTTGCGAAGGCAGAGTCGCATTTGTGACTCACCACTGTTTTGAGGATCTTCGCATTTGCGAAGAAAAGTCCGCATTTGCGAGGGCAGCAGGGCTCGCATTTGCGGCCATTTTTTCGCATTTGCGATCACTGGGATTTGAGAAAAGTTTGCAATTGTGACCTCCTTCTTGCAATTACGAAGTTCACAATTGCAAACATGACATCGCAATTGCGACATCTGCAACTGAACATATATGAGTTAGATAGATTTTCGTTCATTCTTCAAATTTTCAAAACAAGAAAATCCTAGAGGCGATTTTCCCAAGAACCCTTCAAATCCTGAATCTAATCCATTTTCTTTCAATGTTTCGCTACATTAGATTTCAATCTAAAATCTAGTGTTTTCATGGTGGAAATTGAGGGTTTGAGTAGAATTAGGGATTTTTGTAAAAATGGGATTTATACCTCAAATTGAGATCGGATTCCAAAAATAATTCATAACCGGGCTCGGGCGTGAATGGTTAATCGGGTTTTGGTCCGAATTTCGGGTTTGGACTAAGCGGGCCCGGGAGTTGACTTTTGTTGACTTTTTCAATAATAACCTAAATTGAATCCTTTGCAATTGTGGATAGTTCCTAAGGCTTAATTTGAATCGTTTAGTTGGGTTTGTAAACAATAGTCTCCCAAATCACGTCTTCAAGTTATCAAAGGCTTTATACGGTCTTACAAAAGCTCCTTGAGCCTGGTACGAGAGACTAAGCTCCTTCATGTTAAGTTATAGCTCCAAACGAGGTAATATTGATACACTCTCTTTATTAAGCGGTCTTAGGTAATCTTATTATTCAAAATTATGTAGATGATTTATTTTTGGAAGTTATAACTCTATGTTATGTGAGGAATTTACCCATATTATGAAAGGAGAATTAGAAATGAGCTTGATGGGAGAGCTGACATTCTTCCTTGGGTTACAAATTAAGCAATCTTCCAAAAGAATATTCATTAGCCAAACCAAATTATCTTATAAAAAGGTTTGGTATGGAAAATGCAAAGCCTAGTGGAACTCCCACGAGCCTGTCAACAATTCTAGAAGAATACAAAGATGGAAAAAGTGTTGATAAAACCATGTACAGGAGAATAATTGGATTCCTCCTTTACCTCAAAGCTATTCCACTGAATATAATGTTTAGTGTTTGCAAATGTGCAAGATTTCAATTGGCTCCAAAGGAATTACATCTGACTGCGGTAAAACGTATCATTATATATTTTATTGGCACCACTGAGTTGGGTCTATGGTGTCCTTATTCTAACAATTTTGATCTAAAAAGCTTTTCAGATGCAGACTTTGCAGGTGATAGAAGTGACAGAAAAAAGTACAAGTGGTACTTCTCAATTACTGGGAAATGCATTAATTTCTTAGCATAGCAAGAAACAAAATTGCATTGCATTCTAGACTACTGAAGCAGAATATTTAGTTGTTGGAAGTTGTTGCACTCAAATTCTTTGGATTATGCATCAACTTCTTGATTATGATCTTAATCTTACTTCCGCTCCCATATGATAACACACGTGATATTTGTTTATCAAAAAATTATGTGCATCATTCCAGAGAAAAGCATATAGAAATTAAGCATCATTTTATTCACGATCATGCTGTTAAAGGTGATATAGTACTGGAATTCAATAATACTGAGTCTCAACTTGCTGATATATTTACAAAACCTCTTTTAGAAGAGCGTTTTTGCTTACCGTGTTTTAAGATTGGAGTTTTGTCTATTATGTTGTGATGACCCAAAGGGTCATCTTATGTTTTAGGACTTTATTTCGCGCTTGTTAACCTTAAAAATCTTATTTTTACCCACCTCGATTTATGTGCGAAGTCCGGCCGTAATTTCGGAAAGCCTTTATGTGAAAATTAAAGAAATAAAATTTTTTGGCATTTAAAAATTAAAGAAGTCGCTTGATGTTTAATCTTGTTGTTATCGGGCCCATATTTTGATTCCGGAGCTCGGTACAGGTCCGTTATGATATATGTACCTTGTCTGTGAAATTTGGTAAGAATCGAAGCTGATTTGACATGATTCGGACCTTCGGTTGAGAAAATAGTACTTTAAGGTGTTCTTGAGAATTCCATTGGTTTTGGTGCTAAATCCGTAGTTTTAGGTGTTATTTTGGCGATTAGATCATACGAGCGAGTCTGTACGATGTTTTTAGACTGGTGTGCATGTTTGGTTTGGAGCCCCGAGGACTCGGGTGAGTTTTGGATAGGCTACGGGATGTTTCGGACTTAGAAAATCTGGTGTGTTTATGTTGTATCTGGTGTGTGGTATGATTTTCTTCGCGATCGCGTAGCCATTCTTGCGATTGGGAAGGGGGATCTGGGCTGGGGAGGAATTTACTCTATGCAAACGCGGAGATTGGGTCACGAACGTGGAGCTATGGAGGTGGCCTTACCCTTCGCGATCGCGGCAACTTCAATGCGAACGCGAAGCATTTGGGACCTGGGGGAGGGGTCAGCCACTCTTCATCACGGACGCGAGCGAGGGCTTGCGAACGCGAATGCCAAGGGGGCATAGCCTTCGCGAACGCGATGCGAGTTCCTCGATCGCGTAAGACTTTAGTAAGCATCTCTTCACAATCGCGACAGTGTTCACGCGATCGCGATGAACACTGTCGCCCAGCTCTTAAAATCAGAATCAAAACGGGATTCTTTCCATTTTTTCACAAACTCTCCATTAGAGCTCAGCCTAGGTGGGATTTTGAAGGGGAAACATAACACCAATTCATAGGTTTGTACCGTTTAACTCATTTCCTTCCATTTCCATCATCACCCATTAAATTCCTAGCCCTAAACTTTGTTCTTTCATGGTAGAAAATTAGGGATTTTGGAAGAATTGGGGGGGTTTTTCAAATTGGGGGATTTAGACCTCGATTTGAGGTCGTATTCCAGAATAATTACATATTCGGGCTCGGGGATGAATGGGTATACGGATTTTGGTCCGAACATCAGGTTTTGACCAAGCGGGCCCGGGGTCGATTTTTAACTTTTAGGGGGAAATATTGGAAAACCTAAATTTATGTATTGAAATTGATTTATTTAGCGATAGCTGATGTTAGTAAGTGAATTATGACTATATAAGAGCGGGTTGGAGGTGAATTCTATAGGAAAAGCGGTACTTGAGTAGTGAGTGGCCTGCGGATCGAGGTAAGTGTTGTGTCTAACCTTGGCTTGAGGGATTAGGTATTGTTTCCTATTTGCTATGTGTTGATTGTTGAGTACAACATATAGGTGAGGTGACGAGTACCTATGCGTTGTTGTCAAGTCCTAGCGTGCGAGTGAGTCTTATTCTTGTGATCGTTGTATTCTTTATTCGTATTACTCAAGCTTAGACTAGATATTCTTTATGTTGTTATTGTTTTTTTTGTTGTTTGGGTGAGGAAGAGTGTAAAACACGAAGGTGATGTCGTGCCATTGCATATTTATTATCATTATCATGTGAGGAAGAGTGTAAAGCACGAAGGCTGATGTCGTGCCATTGCATATTTATTATCATTATCATGTGAGGAAGAGTGTAAAGCACGAAGGCTGATGTCGTGCCATTGCATTTTATTATCATTATCATGTGAGGAAGAGTGTAAAGCACGAAGGCTGATGTCGTGCCATTGCATATTTAATGTCATTACCATGTGAGAAAGAGTGTAAAGCAAGAAGGGTGATGAGATGCTGTCACGCCCCAAAACCGTGGGACGAGACCGGCACCTAACCGGATGGACCCGATCAAGCGAACATGGATTGCCTTTCCTACCCAACGCATTACTCTGTGTTCATAATATACAATATTCCATAGGAAGTAGCAAATTAAAAATTGAGCATGGATTTACAACTTAGGTTCAATTCTGCTTTAACATTTTAGCAGTTGATAATCCCAAAAACATGCAAGTTACATACAACATTTCCAATACGATCCACGATCACGAGTGAATACAACTGCCGCCCAAAATACACATATATACAACCCACCTCGTGTCTACGGAGCCTCTAAGAGTACTAGGAGTTTACATAGACTTGCCAGTAACAAGGCCCCGGCTATACCCTTTACAACATAAGCAAAAGAGAATGATATAGTCCACACACGGCCCCAAGAGGAAATGGGGCTCACCAGAACTGCTGAAGAGATGAAGAGGAGGCACCACTAACGGCGGGCTGAGCTACTTGCTATGGAACCACCTACATCCATATAAAAGATGTATCCCCCCGACAAAAAGGGACCTTAGTACCATGGAATAGTACTAGTATGTATGAGCAAGCTTTTCTCTGAGTAAAATCAAACAATACAAGAATTGGAGGCAGTCAAAGAAACCAAACAAATATTGCACAGAGATACAGGAAACACAAATGAGAGTTCCACAGTTTCTTATTTCAATCGTTCTCCTAATGCGGCGCGCAACCTGATCCCATCTTACAATCATATTCCACCCTTATTTCTTCTATTGCAGCGTGCAACCCGATCGCACTGTACAATTTTGTTGCGGCGTGCAACCCGATCACACCGTACAATTCTGTTGCAGCGTGCAACCCGATCACACAGTACAATTCTGTTGTGGCGTGCAACCCGATCCCACCTTACAATCACATTACACCCTTATTACTTATGTTGCAGCGTGCAACCCGATCACACAGTACAATTCTGTTGTGGCGTGCAACCCGATCCCACCTTACAATCACATTACACCCTTATTACTTATGTTGCAGCGTGCAACCAGATCCCACCTTACAATCATATTTGATTTCTGTTGCGGCGTGCAACCCGATCTCGCCTTACAATCATATTTGATAGCAACATCAACCAATCAATTTAATAACAAGGATTTTCATCATCAAGAATATACATTCGTAACAACCAAATAACCATGTGAAATCAAGGCCATAGTAATCTTTACCAAATAGTGAGTCATATACGGCATACAATTAACATATAGTTCAATTAGATAAATACATATTTCCTTTCCATTACTTGCTACACAACATTTAGCACTTAGATACATTCAACAATTTGATTCGTTATCATTTATTTCATTTTGCAGCACATCCTCTCATACCGATGTATTCAACATTTAACGAGCTTTGCAAATGATAGAATAAGCACAAACAATCACCTTTTCACAATCTAATATAGCATGGTGGCATGGTAATAAACTAGGACAATCAGAGAACAGAATCTTACGTCTCAACACATTAGAACAATCGAT
This sequence comes from Nicotiana paniculata, assembly GCA_005239505.1. Taxonomy (NCBI): domain Eukaryota; kingdom Viridiplantae; phylum Streptophyta; class Magnoliopsida; order Solanales; family Solanaceae; genus Nicotiana; species Nicotiana paniculata. The sequence goes on from ML310493.1 coordinate 53,332, forward strand.
TCACATATGCATAAGCCAGAAGCTCATACCGAATGCTCGGACACCAACAAGGTGACTCTACGAAGATTAAAGTTAGCCATACATACCTCGAGTCAAAATTTCCCCTTTAATATCTATTCTCAACCCACTGAACCTTCTATCGCCTCCAATCTAATTTACAAGATGCCATGTTTAGACTTAGAATTAGAAATCATGAACTCATTTGGGCATTTTACCAAACACTATGTGATCCCTTAGATTAGCTAGCCCCTTTTTAGTGAAAGATTGTCCTAGCTTACTTCCCTTTGCTAGATTATGGTACATTATTCACATGCATTCAAGGTATTAACTCTCATCTTCAAGAACCAACCTATGTGTGTCCTATTCTAACTAAAATCTAAAAAATTAGGGAAATGGGGTGAAGACTTACCTCTTATGGAGAAGAAGATGACGACCACTCGATTACTTCCAGACCTGAGTAGAGATGGAGGACCAATTTGGGGAAGATGGGGAGTTCTCTCACTAGAACCCACTCTCATTTCTCTCTATTTTAATCAGATAGCCTTTAAAAATTAAGGGGAGGGGTGTTTTATAAGGTTGGGGGTCAGGTTTTCACATTAGAAATTAGGAGCCCCAAAGCAGGTATGCGGTCATGAATGCGATCGCATTCCTTTTATGCGGTCTGCATACCTGTCGCATAAGTGGCCTTCAGCTGGGCCAAAAGGAGAAGCAGACTGCCTAGGTATACGACCATTATGCGGTCTGCATACCTGTTATGTGATCGCATAGTGCGTCGCATAACTCCCTCCGCAAAAATCAAGGTGCAAGAATGTGACAACTATGCGGCCCGCATTCGTGAAATGTAATCGCATTCTAGGCCGCATAGTTGTCCTCAAAATGGAAAGCAAATTGTGCAAGTATGCGACCACTATGCGGTCCGCATACCTGATCTGCGATCACATAGTGGACTGCAGACCTACACAAATCTGGAAAATTTTATCTTTTAAGTCCCGGGGGTACTTTTTACTTCACAAGGGTCCGTTTTAAGAATTTCTACAGTTATAACCACATGGGTACCCATTCGGGAATGGTTTTTAGACTTGAAATTTATGGTCTTTACATTCTCCCCTACTTAGAATCATTCGTCCTCGAATGAGGATCGGGGAATCACTTAGTTAAGAGAACATAAAACATGCCAACCCCCAAATTTTTACTAACTCCGATATTTCCTAAAAATTTCCCCAGAGTTCTGTCAGAGATCCCCCGAAACACATTTTAACCAATTCCACACATTTTCAATTACTCTATCAACTTGCACATAATCCGGCCATTTAAACAAGTTGCATATAATTCAATTACTTCCACAAGCCTCACATAGTTCAGTTAACTCCACAAATTTGCACATAATTCAACTATTACAATGAGTTGCACATAATTCAGCTATTACACTGAGTTGCACATAATTCAGTTATTTCAAGGAGTTGCACATGATCCAACTAATCACAACAACATATACATTTATGGCACAATGGTAGGGTAATTAGGGGGGGTGGAGTGTTCTTGAACAAAATATGACACCAATGTAATGGCTTAGAGATGACAACTTTCAAAACCACTACCGGACTTATTCAAACAAGTGGGGATATTTCTCTTTCATTTCATTTTCCGCTTCCCACGTGGCCTCTTCGACTTGTTGACTCCTCCATAATACTTTGACAAAAGCGACCTCTTTGTTCTCAACCTATGAACTTGCCTATCAAGAATTGAAACCGGGAACTCTTTATATGACAACTTTTCATTCATTTCAATGGTCTCAACCGGCACGATGACAGGTGGATCTCCAACTACCTTCTTCAGCAAGGACATATAAAACACCGGGTGCACTAATGACATCTCAAGGGGAAATTCCAACCTATACTCCACCTGCCCTATCCTTTGAGCAATCCTAAATGGCCCAACATACCTTGGGATTAATTTCCCTTTCTTCCCAAACAGCATCACTCCTTTCATGGGAGACACCTTCAAGAATACCCAATCATCTACTTGAAACTCCAAATCTCTTCGACGAACGTCCGTATAGGATTTCTGACAACTCTGAGCAGTCTTCATCCTCTCCTGAATGACTCTAACTTTTTCCATAGCTTGGTGCACAAGATCCGATCCTAGCAGTTCCGCCTCACCAACCTCGAACCATCCAATCGGAGACCTACACCTCCTTCCGTACAATGCCTCAAGTGGGGCCATCTGAATACTAGCATGGAAACTGTTATTATAAGAAAATTCTATAAGGGGCAAGTGTTCATCCCCGCTACCCTTTAAATCTAATACACAAGACCGTAATATATCTTCAAGCGTCTGAAGGGTCCGCTCTGCCTAACCGTCCGTTTGCGGGTGGAAAGTTGTGCTGAGATTTACCTGTGTACCCAAACCTTGCAGATATTTCTTCCAAAAGTTAGCTGTGAACTGGGCGTCTCGATCCAAGATAATAGAAACTGGAGTGCCATGGTGTAACGACCCGACCGGTCGTTTTGAGCTCTAGCGCATCGTTCACTGGTTTGAAGTCGTGAGTAGCTCCATTTAATTTATTATGACTTGTAGGGCTGGTCAGAATTTAATTTTGGGAAGTTTAGAGTTGATTTGGAAAGAAAATTCTCATTTCAGAAGCCTTAAGTTGGAGAAATGGACTAAGATTGGAATTTTGAGTAAACGACCTCAGAATCAGGATTTGAAGGTTCATGCAAGTTCCTATGATGATTTGGGACATGGGCGTATGTCCGGATCGATTTTGGATAACCCGGGAGTGTTTTGTCATATATTGTGGACGTCAGCATTTTTGAAGAAATTTCCTAAGTTTGGCTTGAAGCGCATTTCAGTGATATTGATGTCTTTTTGGGCTTCTAAGCCTGGGAATAGCTCCTTATGGATATTTTGGAGTTGGAAGCGCGATCGAAAGTGAATTTGGATGTCCGTAGGTCATTTTGAACTCATTTGGCTAAAGATAGAAATTTGAAGGTTTTTGAGGAATCCGACCAGAAGTGGAAATTTTTATATCAGGGTCGGAATGCGATTTCAGAAGTTGGGGCAGGTCCGTAATGTCAAGTATGACTTGTGTGCAAAATTTGGGGTCAATCGAACGTGATTTGATAGGTTTTGGCATCGGATGTAGAAGTTGGAAATTTCTAAGTTCATAAAGTTGGGATTTGGGTGCGATTCGTGGTTTCGATATTGTTTGTTGTGATTTGAGGCCTTGAGCACGTCCGCATTATGCTTTGGAACAGGTAGCTATATTTGGATGGGGTCCCGAGGGCCTCGGGTGGATTCCGGGTGGTTAATGGATCAATATTTGAAGTTAGAAGAGGAGCTGGAATTGCTGTCACCTGGTGTGACCACACCTGCGAGGCTTTGGCCGTAGGTACGGAGCCGCAGGAGCGGCTATGGCGCTGCAGGTGCGAAGAAGTGGTGGTCTGGCTGGGAGCGCAGGTACGATGATATTTCCACACCTGCGAAGTCGAAGATGCGGGCTATGGGGCGCAGGTACAAAGTTGGCTTGAGCTGGGGAAAGCCACAGGTGCGGAGGTTTGGTCACACCTGCGGAATCGCAGGTGCGAGTGTTGGATCGCAGGTGCGAAAAGTGGCCTGGGCAGAATGTTTTAAAACCGAGATTTGTTGGTCATTTCCTTCCATTTTCTTTTGGTTTAGGCGATTTTGAGGAGCTTCAAGAGTGGGTTTTCGTCAAGGATCGCAAGGTAAGTAATTCCTTCATGTTTCTAAGTTAAATACAAGGTTATTGCATGGAATTATACATGAAAATTGTGGAAAAATTTGGAAAATATTGAAGAAAACATACAAAAAGACAATTTGGATTTTTAGCCACGAATTTGAGCATGGAATGTAGAGTAAATTGTATATTTGAACTAATAAAGCTATGGGTAGAATATATCTTCGAGAAATTTTGGAATCCGGGCACGTGGGCCCGAGGGAATTTTGGTCAATTCACCGAGCGGGGTTGGGAAATTATATAATTTGGAATTGTTGTAAATATTAGAGTATATTTTCATTGGTTTGCTGTTATTTTGATAGTTTTGGGGCGTTGTGCGTCCGTTGGAGTCGTCAGAACGGCTTGGAAGCCGGTTATGGAATTTTGGAGCGAGGTAAGTCTCCTTTCTAATTTTGTAAGGGGGAATTGTCCCCCCTAGGTGAACTAATTTAGTATGTGCTATTATTTGCGGGGGCTACGTACGCACGAGGTGACGGGAGTCCGTGCATAGCTACTATTATGCCATGTCCGGGTAGTCTAGGACCTACTAGCATGCCTTACATGTTGTACCTGTGATCCTGCCTATAATATTAGATTGCTAATATAATCGAAATCGTAATGGAATATCTAAGAAAGACTAGAGTTCATTTTCTTAATCAGCTAGAAAGAGAATTTATTTCCTCCGTAGATAATTATATACCAGATAAGGTTATATTATTAAATATTATTAAACTTGGCAAATGAATTTCGAGAAAGGATTTAAATGCTATTTTGTGGTTTTTAATAGAGAAATATGTCATTTACTTGAGTTCTTGTTTTCCCGACGTATTCGGGGTGGACTGTTGATTGTGCATGACTGCATGTGATCGCTTCACAATTTACATTCCGCGAGCGGAGTGTTATTCCCCCACTCTCATGGGAGCGGGTCGTACGCCACGGTGGATTGAAAAATGCACTTATGGTTGGGGCCGTTCGACCCTCGACAGTGCATAGACATGATTATTTTATTGAAAGGTGCACTTATGGTACGGGCCGGTCGACCCTCGGCAGTGCACAAAGATGACTATTATGATGGCTCAGGCCGGGTCCTTATCCCGTCTGTGCATGCTAAGTTGTTAAAAAAAATTCATGGATTTTGAAATGATAAGATTTTTGGGAAAAAATAAAGAAGTAATTGTTTACTTAAGATATTTGGGGGAAAATGAGGAAGTGGTAACTGTTTGTTTACTTCCAGTATTTACTTGGATTTTAGTGCCTTATATATTTGTTGCTTTACTACCTTTACATGCCTACCGTGTTCATCATATGCTGTTAAATTAATTTGTTAGACCTTAGTGAGTGTCTAATTCGACCTCTCGTAAGTACTTCTCTGAGGTTAGGCGGGCGACTCACTGAGTACACGTTGTTTTTGTACTCATGCTACACTTGCTATGCATTTTTATTGCACAGGTTCTTTCATAGCGATGTGGCAGATTTTGAGACTTAGGCGAGCTGCATCATCAGAGCCAATCCGCAGCTGACAAAGTCTCCCTCATACTGCATTACATTATTTTAAATTCCTTGTCCAGTTTGTATTTCGGACAAGCTTTGTGATGATTTTATAAATTCTTAGAAATTGCTCTTGTACTTGTGTCACCGGGTTCTGGGATGTGTTAGGATATATTTGCTAAAACAGGACTATTTAAACCATTGTATTTACTTAACGGATTCTATTTAGTTATTATGTAATAAGTGAAAGGTAATAATTTTCATAAATGCTAAAACAAGAAATTATTTCAATTAATTAATGATTGGCTTTCCTGACAATGATGTCCGGCGGCATCACGACCTTATGGATTTTGGGTCGTGATAACATGGTATCAGAGCACTAGGTTCCCGTAGGTCTCAAGATTCATGAGCAAGTCTAGTAGAGTCTTGCAGATCGGTACGGAGACGTCTGTGCTTATCTTCGAGAGGCTACAGGGATGTTAGGAGTACTTCCGTTCTTGATTCCTCATCGTGCGAATCGATTCCTTTAAGCCTTATGCCTAAGTTTATTCCTACTCAATCTTACGCGTGCTATGAATTTGAAATGGTTCTACGGATGTAATTCGAGATGTTTTCCATGTGTAATTGGTTGGGGCTGTTGTTATGGCCCTGCAAAAGAATAATATGTTGTTTCAGCTCAGTAGTTGTGTTTCTGAGAGCCTTAAGGCTATGCTCAGGTAGTGATGATGTTTGCGATTGGTTATCGCGCGATGTCGATATGATGATAAAATGTTTTCCCGTATGTTGGGGGTGATGAATGGTTTGAAGGGAGGTCTTCTCAGAGTGTGATTTGGATATTGGGGTATTTTAGTTCCGGCAGAGGATAGGCATTTGGGCTATAGGTGGTCAGGTTTTGGATTGATAAAGTAGTAAGACTTGGTGTTTTCAAGTGAGGTGGGATATTCACCTGTGACGTGAAGTCGTCGTCATTGATCGTATGGAATATGTTAAGTTTGTCGGTGCTATGATTTCTTCGGTTTCGTGGGATCAGAGTTAAAGAAGAAGTATTGAAGAATGCGGTTGACAGAGACCGTAGGTGTGGTGGTTCAGTACCGGATAAGTGTTGATAATGAAGGCAGCTAGAGAAAGATGATCTTCAGAGAGTTTGAAGTCATGGTGATCTGCTGGTTTAAGAGCTACAGAGAATGATCTTGAATTGAGGCTAGTCGGTGGTTTCATTTCTAGGAGGCCAGGTGTAAGAAGCGGAAGTCGAGCAATCGCAAAGTGGGGGAGCGGTAGCATAGCTTGGAATTTGAAGATATTGTCGCGCATTTAATGGATATTCATGAGGAGCGGACGGACTAGTAAAGTTGGTAAATGAAGAAGGGCGTAGGATGGGGCATTGATGTCGCAGAGAAGCGTGCATTTCAGCGTTGTTGGAAGGTGTCTGCGGGGGATTTCCACAGGTGTGTTATATCCTATGAATAGGTTAGCGGTGGCATGGTTGGAAAGTTTCTGTGAGGGATTCTAGTGGCTATTCGGTAGGAGGCAGAATGTGTGAATGATGCTAGAGAATTTGAGTATTTAGGGAGTGCTGACAAGAAAATTTTGAAGAGTTGGACGGACTGGTTGAGCAAGATCATGTTAACAAAGGAGAAAGGATCTCGGCAGGGTCTAGAGTGGTGCAAGGAGTAGCTTCGGGCTAAGTGGGGGAGCCCCACCATCAGCAGTTGGGTTGCAAGATTGTGTTATCATAGGGTTCGGATTATCGGTGTGTCGGCAAGTTATCGTAGCTAAGGGAAAGGAGTAAAATGGTGATTGTGCGTGGGATTTGATGAATGTGTGCAAAAGTTGGCCCTGTTAGACCGGGGTTAGGCTTTGGAAGATTCACAATTTATGCTTAAGGCATAGGCGAGTTTTAAGGATAGTGACTCGGTCACGTGTTTCATTGAAAAGGGTGTTCATCTTCTAGGAGAGCCTTGAAGTTGAATTTAATCGGGACCAGTCAGGGTGGGTGACTCTTAATAGAGGTCCTAGTGAATTCAAAGTTAAGAATGCAGCGTTTAAGGGTTTCAGGCAGCAGTATGATCGAGAATCGAGCTTTTGCAGAGTAATTTCTGAGAAAGAGGAAGATGGTTGGAGTGTTCTATGATATGTTCAGCATGCAGGATAGCATTGGGGGAGTGAGAGAAATTAACTCTGGATTGTAGAAAGATTATCAGAAGGGTATGAGACGGGTTGCGGGATTTAGGCAGCACGGTCTCGTGAATCAAGGTCACTCGAGATGGGTGGGAGTTGAGTTTGCTATGAGTTGAAGGAAGTTTCTATTATTCCTGAGGCAATTGATGATGATTAAAAGAAGTTAGATTGATTAGCCATGGTTGAAATGGCACATTTATGACAGTGATCAGTTCCTTCGATGTGATTAAGTTATGCATGTGGTTTATGCCGGTGTGTGCGAGGCTTGTCGGTCTTCGTAAGAGATTTCATATGGGAGCATTCGAGTGCTATGGAGTGTCAGGTGTAGGCGGATCCCGTAAGGGTTATGGTGGTATAGACTACTACTTAAGGATTTGCATGTTGGGTGATTGTGGGAATTCACTCGTATGTTGAGATGGTACTCTTGAATTGAGTTAAGTAAAAGGTTTATGTATTATGAAGTGTTCACCCTATTGGTGGTTCAGAAGTTATGATGGAATTCTTGCGCTATCTCATATTGGCATGTTAGGTGCGGTAAGCAGTATGTAACTGGGAATAAGAATCGAGATTGCGGTTCGGTGTTAACAAGGATGTCATGATCTCGGATGAGCAAGAATAAAGGATTTGAATGTTTAGAGTAAGCTAGTGTTGTCTTCAGTGTCACCTGAGATCGGTGTTTGGTGAAAGAGGCTTTGCATCCTAGTTATGGGTTCTTGATTTGCTTTGCAGCATTAGTGTGGTCGGTGGTATAGATGTGCAGACTTGTTACCTCATGGAAGGTTGTAGGAGCGTGACCGCGGGAAGATGGTATAAGTGTGACAGGTAATCACCTGATTGATTGAAGATTTAGACCAAGTATAAGAAAGTGCAACATTGCTTATTTGAGAATTTATGCGTGGAAGGCGTTCGGTTCAGATGATTGCGGATTGTGGGGTGTCTGTCCCGGCTATGATAGTTGTTCTTATGTACTATGAGAGGGAGTGGGTTAATATGGACCCAGGTAAAAGCTATTAGCTTAGTTGGTGCGAGCAAGGTAGACTCGATGTTTGTGGATGGATTTGAATATGATTATGGGCTCCGTATGAGCCAGGCATGTTCATTTCAGTAGAGCGCTTTTCATGAAAAGGTATTAGAACAGCAGATGTTGTTCCGTCTTCGTCAAATTCATGTGATATTATTATTGTGCCGTGTGAGTTATGAAACAGCTCGATAATTTCCTATGTGTTGAGGTCCCGCGTAGTGGGAATGTTATGTGAGCAGAATAGCTCCTGAGATCCAGAGTGTATATATATATATATATATATATATATATATATAATCACACCTCAGTTGTGCTTGAGTTTTGTAAGCATATGGCTTTGTCAGTCTCCCCGTGATGGTATTATGCACTTAGCGTGCTTATGATCGATATTCAGTTATTTGTAATAGTGAGCAGATCAGCTCCGTATATGTCTTCTTATGTAAATTTTATGTGTGCATCGGGTGGCACGTCGCCACGGGTATGTTATTTGGATCGGGTTGCACGCCGCAACAGTGTGATGATGAGTAAGGTTCCTATATTTATTTTCTTATGTTTTACTTCCTATTTTCTGAGTAAAATTCGAATTAGTCGTGTGAGTTGAATAGTCCCTTCCTGAGTCATTCCTTATGTATCGTGTTCAAGTTGTGGCCTATTGACGTGATATGGTATCATGTGAGACTGTTGGTCATGTTTTGGGGTGATTTGTTGTCTGAGCAATTCATACTGGGTGAGACGAGTTTATCGGATTAGGGATCAGTGCGATAAGGTGATGTGAAGTGTATATTAAAGAACAAATACCATTATTCAGGTTCATAATGAGGTGATGATTCTACTCAAGATGAGATATTCAATGATTTGTTAACTCTACAGTTGGGTATAAATTTCTACACATCTCCTCCGTTGTGGTGGTATCTTCAGCATTATAGCAGGATGTATGTATATTTGTTATGAGGTGCATCGGGAGCATCAGATTCGTGAAATTTTGTCTATTAAGGTTCAGGGAGTGTCATTGTGGTCAGATGATGAGTTATGCGGTGCATGGTGCTGATTCAGCAAAGGTATGTAGTCATGTTCTGGTAGGTCGTGTGGTAGTTGATACGGTGTTTACATATTGGAACTAGGCCTGGCAGAGAATTTCAAGTGTTGGAACTGGATTCTGAGCTTATTGTATGGATAAAAGAATATATCTTCAGATTTGATCAAGCTAATGTGCTCAACTGGGTTGTGGTAGCACGGGAAGGTGCTCGAGGTGTTAAACACTGATTTCAAATAACTCCAGAGCAGTTCTTGGCACGTTCGAGGAAGAACATCTGTTTAAGTGGGGGAGAATGTAACGACCCGACCGGTCGTTTTGAGCTCTAGCGCGTCGTTCAGCGGTTTAAAGTCGTGAGCAACTCCATTTTAGGTATTATGACTTGTAGGGGTGGTCGGAATTTAATTTCGGGAAGTTTAGAGTTGATTTGGAAAGAACATTCTCCTGTCAGAAGCCTTAAGTTGGAGAAATGGAATAAGATTGGAATTTTGAGTAAAAGACCTCAGAATTAGGATTTGAAGGTTCCTGCAGGTTCGTATGATGATTTCGGACTTGGGCATATGTCCGGATCGGGCTTGGATAACCCGGGAGTATTTTGGCGTATATTATGGACGTCAGTATTTTTGAAGAAATTTCCTAAGTTTGGCTTGAAGCGCATTTCAGTGGTATTGATGTCCATTTGGGATTCCGAGCCTAGGAATAGCTCTGTATGGAGATTCCGGAGTTGGGAGCGCGATTGGAAGTGAACTTGGATGTCTGTAGGTCATTTTGAAGTCATTTGGCTAAAGATAGAAATTTGAAGGTTTTTGAGAAATCCGACCGGAAGTGGAAATTTTGATATCAGCGTTGGAATGCAATTCCGGAAGTTGGAGCAGGTCCGTAATGTCAAATATGACTTGTGTGCAAAATTTGGGGTCAACCGGACGTGATTTGATAAGTTTCGGCATCGGATGTAGAAGTTGGAAATTTCTAAGTTCATAAAGTTGGGATTTGGGTGTGATTCATGGTTTCGATGTTGTTTGATGTGATTTGAGGCCTCATGCAAGTCCGCATTATGTTTTGGAACAGGTTGGTATATTTGGACGGGGTCACGGGGGACTCGGGTGGATTTCGGGTGGTTAACAGATCAATATTTGAAGTTAGAAGATGAGTTGGAATTGTTGTCATCTGGTGTGACCGCACCTACGAGGCTTTGGCCGCAGGTGTGGTTGTGGCATCGTAGGTGCAAAGAAGTGGTGGTCTGGCTGGGAGCGCAGGTGCGATGGTATTGTCGCACCTGCTAAGTCGAAGATGTGGGCTATGGGGTGCAGGTGCGAAGTTGGCTTGAGCTGAGGAAAGCCGCAGGTGCGGAGGTTTGGTCGCAATTGCGGAATCGCAGGTGCGAGTATTGGATCGCAGGTGCGAAAAATGGTCTGGGCAGAATGTTTTAAAACCGAGATTTGTTGGTCATTTCCTTCCATTTTCTTTTGGTTTGGACGATTTTGAGGAGCTTCAAGAGTGGGTTTTCGCCAAGGATCGCAAGGTAAGTAATTCCTTCATGTTTTTAAGTTAAATACAAGGTTATTGCATGGAATTATACATGAAAATTGTGGAAAATTTTGGAAAATATTGAAGAAAACCTAGAAATGGTACTTTGGATTGCCACGAATTTGAGCATGGAATATAGAGTAAATTGTATATTTGAACTAATAAAGCTATGGGTAGAATATATCTTTGAGAAATTTCGGATTCCGGGCATGTTGGGACCGAGGGCATTTTGGTCAATTCACCAAGTGGGGTTGGGAAACTATATAATTTGAAATTGTTGCAAATATTAGAGTATATTTTCATTGGTTTGCCGTTATTTGGATAGTTTTGGGGCGTTGTGCGTCCGTTGGAGTCGTCGGAAGGGCTTGGAATCCGGTTATGGAATTTCGGAGCGAGGTAAGTCTCCTTTCTAACTTTTGAGGGGGAATTGTCCCCCCTAGGTGAACTAATTTAGTATGTGCTATTATCTGTGGGGGCTACGTACGCACGAGGTGACGGGAGTCCTTGCGTAGCTATTATTATGCCATGTCCAGGTAGTCTAGACCCACTAGCATGCCTTACATGTTGTACCTGTGATCCTGCCTGTAATATTAGACTGCTAATATAATCGAAATCGTAATGGAATATCTAAGGAAGAATAGAATTCATTTTCTTAATCATCTAGAAAGAGAATTTATTTCCTCCGTAGATAATTGTATACCTGATAAGGTGATATTATTGAATATTATTAGACTTGGAAAATAATTTCGAGAAAGGATTTAAATACTATTTTGTGGTTTTTAAAAGAGAAATCTGTCATTTACTTGAGTACTTGTTTTCTCGACGTATTCGGGGTGGACTGTTGATTGTGCATGACTGCATGTGACCGCTTCACAATTTAAATTCCGCGAGCGGAGTGTTATTTCCCCCATTCTAATGGGAGTGGGTCGTACGCCACGGCGGATTGAAAAATGCACTTATGGTTCGGGCGGTTCGACCCTCGGCAGTGCATTGACATGATTATTTTATTGAAAGGTGCACTTATGGTACGGGTTGTTCGACTCTCGGCAGTGCATAGAGATGATTATTATGATCGCTCAGGCTGGTTGTCCTTATCTCGTATGCGCATGCTATGTTGTTAAATGTTTTTCATAGATTTTGAAGTCATAAGATTTTTGGGGAAAAATAAAGAAGTAATTGTTTATTTAAGATATTTGGGGGGAAATGAGGAAGTGGTAATTGTTTGTTACTTCTAGTATTTACTTGGATTTGAGTGCCTTATATATTTGCTGCTTTACTACCTTTACATTCCTACCGTGTTCATCATATGCTGTTAAATTTATGTTGGACCATAGTGAGTGTCTAATTCAACCTCTCGTCACTACCTCTCTGAGGTTAGGCGGGCGACTCACTGAGTACAAGTTGTTTTTGTACTCATGCTACACTTGCTATGCATTTTTATTGCACAGCTATTTTCATAGCGATGTGGCGGATTTGGAGACTTAGGCGAGCTGCATCATCCGGAGGCGATCCGCAGCTGATAGAGTCTCTCTCATACTGTATTACATTATTTTAAATTCCTTGTCCAATTTATATTTCGGACAAGCTTTGTGATGATTGTATAAATTCTTAGAAATTGCTCATGTACTTGTGTCACCGGGTTCTGGGATGTGTTGGGATATATTTGCTAAAACAGGACTATTTAAACCATTGTATTTACTTAACGGATTCTATTTAGTTATTATGTAATAAGTGAAAGGTAATGATTTTCATAAATGCTAAAACAGGAAATTATTTCAATTAATTAATGATTGTCTTGCCTGACAATGATGTCCGGCGCCATCACGACCTTATGGATTTTGGGTCGTGATACATGGATCCTGACTATTTCTTTGATATACAACTGAGCGTACTGTTTTACAGTATCGGTGGACTTGACCGGCAAGAAATGCGCCGACTTCATGAGCCGATCCACTATTACCCAAACTGAGTCGAACCTAGGCGCAGTGCGAGGTAACCCAACCACAAAGTCCATATTGATCATTTCCCATTTCCATGTCGGTATTTCCATAAGTTGTGCTAACCCATCGGGCCTCTGATGCTCGTCCTTCACTTGCTGACAATTTGGACACCTAGCCACAAAGTCCGCCAATCCCCTCTTCATAACATTCCACCAATAAATATCCTTGAGATAGTGATACATCTTCGTAGAACCTGGGTGTACGAATACCTGGAATTGTGAGCCTCTGTCATAACTCTCTGCCGAAGATCATCCACATCCGAAACACATGGCCTCCCTTGGCACCGCAAAACACCGTCATCATTGCCGAGTGAAAATGTTATATTCTTGTGGTTCAGAATTGCCTCTCTCAACTGTTCCAAAGCGGACCCTTGACTTCCGCTACAAGCGAAGACTCTGCTCCATTACGCACCACGGCATTCCTTTCATCTGAGGCCGAAAGACATACCCCCAGACTGGCCAACTGATAAACCTCCCGAGCCAAAGGCCTCTGACCTGCTTCCAAATGAGCCAAGCTACCCATGAATTTCCGACTAAGAGCATCGGCTACCACATTCGCCTTTCCTGGATGGTACAAAATATTCATATCATAATCCTTGAGAAATTCTAACCACCTCCGCTACCTTAAGTTCAACTCCTTCTGTTTGAATAAATATTGAAGACTCTTGTGGTCTGTGAACACGTCCACATGGACCCTATAAAGATAATGCCGCCAGATCTTCAATGCAAACACAACTGATGCGAGCTCTAAATCATGCGTCGGGTAATTCTTCTCGTGATTCTTGAGCTTTCTAGAAGCGTATGCTATTACCTTACCACATTGAATCAATACACACCCCAAACAAACCCTTGAAGCATCACAATACACCACAAACCCTTTTGAACCTTCTGGAAAGGTCAACACTGGCGCCGAAGTCAATCTTGATTTCAATTCTTGAAAACTCTTTTCTCAAGCATAGGACCACTGAAACTTAACCACTTTCTGCGCCAGCTTAGTCAATAGGGAGGCGAGGGTAGAGAATCCCTCCACGAACCTCCAATAATATCTAGCCAAACCCAAGAAACTGCGAATCTCTGTCGGGGTTGCTGGTCTAGGCCAATCCTTTACCGCTGCAATCTTTTGGGGACCAACCCGAATCCCTTCCCTAGAAACAACATGGCCCAAAAAGGTGACTAATTCTAGCCAAAACTCACATTTTGAAAACTCTGCATACAACTGGTGCTGATGAAGAGTCTGCAGAACTGCCCTGAGGTGATTAGCATGGTCTTCCTGACTTCACGAATAAACAAGGATATCGTCAATGAAGACAACCACAAAGGAGTCAAGAAACGGTTTGAAAACCCGATTCATAAGATCCATAAGCTGCTGGGGAATTGGTTAACCCAAAAGACATTACACAGAAATTCAAAGTGCCCATATCCAGTCTTGAAGGCAGTCTTAGGAATATCCCGCTCCCTGATCTTTAACTGGTGATACCCGGACCGCAAATCAATCTTTGATAAGAACTTAGCACCTTGCAACTGGTCAACAAATCATCTATCCGAGACAATGGGTATTTATTTTTTATGATGACCTTGTTGAGCTGCCGATAATCAATACACATCCGAAGTGATCCGTCTTTCTTTCTGACAAACAGAACCGGTGCGCCACAAGGCGACAACCTTGGCCGAATGAAACCCTTTTCTAATAGATCTTTCAATTGTTCTTTTAACTCTCTCAATCTGCCAGAGCCATTCGGTAGGGTGGAATAGATATTGGTTGCATATCTGGCAATACATCAATCCCAAAATCGATCTCTCTATCTGGTGGAATCCCAGGAAGCTCTTCCGGAAATACTTCAAGAAATTCATTCACAATAGGCACAGATTCGAGAGTAGGCACCTCTGAAGTGGTGTCCGCAACCCGGACCAAATGGTAGATGCACCTTTTTCTGATCATCTTTGAGGCCTTAAGGTAGGAAATAAGCCTACCTCTTGGCATAACATTATTCCTCTCCCACTCGATAACTGGTTCATTAGGAAACTCGAGCCTCATAATTCTGGTTCGGCAGTCGAGTTTAGCAAAGCACGAATAGAGCCAATCCATCCTCATAATTACATCAAAATCTACCATTTCTAACTCAATAAGATCGGTCATGGTATCTCAACCACGCATCATGACAACACAATTCCTATAGACTCGCACGGTCGTAATAGAATCACCAACCGGAGTCGACACATAGAACGGCTCGTGAAGCTGTTCGGGTTCTATCCCAAACCTGGAAGCAATAAATGGAGTAACATATGACAAAGAAGCCCCAAGATCAATAAGAGCATAAACATCATGTGACTGAACAGTCAGAATACCTGTGATAACATCTGGAGAAGCCTCTGCACTCTTGTGACCACTCAAAGCATAGAACCGACTGGGTCCCTTTTGACCCCGTGCTCTACCCCTAGCTGCACCGCGCCCTGCTGGAGCTGGAGGGCGTGTTGAAGATGCAGCGGCTGAAGAACTAGATGGCTCAGCAGTGCCCCTACCCTTGCCCTGACTGGGTGCACGACAGTCTCGCTGAACATGACCTCTCACTCCACACCTATAGCATACTGCTTAGAATGAAACCTCCTACACTTAGGGCATGAGGCCCTCCGTTGCTGCTGGAACCTCCCACCTGAACGACCCGACTGATGGAACCTCCTGCTGTCTGAACCTGGTCCAACGCGACCTCCCTGTTGATAACTGTGCCCTGATGGCGGCGCACTGGCTGAGGATTGAGACAGCCTTGATGACCCTCTCCCAAGGGTTGATCTCCCTCCTCCAACTGAACTCCCAGGGTTGCCTGCTGACCGGGCCCTACTACTACTCTCCCTCTCCATTCTTATCTTTAATTTTCGAGCCTCTGTAGCCTGGGAAAATCCCACAATCTTCCCGTAGTTCATATCTGAATGTAGAGCAGCTGTAGCAGCTTCATTAATAACCAAGGGACCAAAGCCCTGAAGAAACCAACAAACTCTAGCCTCCATAGTAGACACCATGTGAACAGCATATTTGGACAAGCACACGAACTCCATATGATACTCCCACACACTCATGTTCCCTTGCTTAAGGGCCTCAAACTCTGTATCACGGGCTGCCATAATCTCGGCAAGCAAGAAATGACCCATAAAGGCATCCACAAACTCCTCCCACCTCGCAGGAGGGCTCCCCTCTCCACGGTAACTCTCCCACATCTCGAACCACGAATACGCCGCTCCCTTCAGACGATAGGAAGACAACTCAACCCCCTCTGTCTCAGTAGCCCTCATAAGTCGGAGGGTCTTGCACATCTCATCAATGAACTCCTAAGGATCAGCCTCTGGGTCGGTGCATGTGAACTCTAGAGGGGCTAACTGTAGAAACTGGTTGACCCTGGAACCTGAAGAATCCCCTTGCTCACTAGAGGACGCAGGGGCAACACTTGATCTTTGGGCCCGGGAGGCCACTAGCTGAGTCAACATCTGTATAGCTCCCCTGAGGTCCCCATCGGAATTACCGGGACCGGAAGCTGGAGCTGGAGGTGGGTCAGGAACATCAGTGAGAGGAACTATAGCATCCTCCGCTAGAGCAGGAATAGGAATAGCATGGCCTGGGATGGAAGAGTCAGGCAGATTCAGGGTCGGGGAATCACTCTCACCCGCACCATCAGATAAGGAATTTACGACCACTCCTGGGGTGGCATTGGCCTCTAGGCCGAGTCGGGATCTCTTCTTGGGTGCCATTTACTGAAAGTTGGAACAATGCATGAGTTAGAGGTAGACAACCTCAACTTTCACCACATCGCATGATATAGAATAGCAATAAAAGGGTACTTTCCTAAATGTCCATGCAGCCCCCTAATTATTGATGTGGTCGACAACACACCGATAAGAAGGGCTCTACTTGACACGACTCCGAGACATCCTAGGACACTTTTAAAACCTGAGGCTCTAATACCAAGTTTGTCACGCCCCAAAACAGAGGGATGAGATTGGCGCCTAACCGGATGGACCCGGTCAAGTGAACCTGGATTGCCTTTCCTACCCAACGCATTACCCCGTGTTCATAATATACAAAATTCCATAGGAAGTAGCAAATTAAAATTTTAACATGGATTTACAACTTAGGTTCATTTCTGCTTTAACATTTTAGCAGTTGATAATCCGAAAAACATGAAAGTTACATACAACATTTCCAATGCGATCCACGATCACGAGTGAATACAACTGCCGCCCAAAATACACATATATACAACCCACCTTGTTTTTACGGAGCCTCTAAGAGTACTAGGAGTTTACATAGACTTTCCAGTAACAAGGCCTCGGCTATACCTTTTACAACATAAGAAAAGAGATGGGGCTCACCAGAACTGCTGAAGAGATGAAGAGGAGGCACCACTAACGGCGGGCTGAGCTACCTGCTATGGAACCACCTACATCCATATAAAAGATGTAGCGCCCCCGAAAAAAAGGGACGCTAGTACCATGGAATAGTACTAGTATGTATGAACAAGCTTTACTCTAAGTAAAATCAAACAATAAACAGATAGGAGGCAGTCAAAGAAACCAAACAAATATTGCATAGAGATACACGAAACACAAATGAGAGTTCCACAGTTTCTTATTTCAATCGTTCTCCTGTTGCCGCAAAACCCGATTCCATCTTACAATCATATTCCACCCTTATTTCTCCTGTTGTGGCATGCAACCCGATCCCACCGTACAATTCTGTTGCGACATGAAACCCAATCCCACCGTACAATTCTGTTGCGGTGTGCAACCTGATCCCACCGTACAATTCTGTTGTAGCGTGAAACCCGATCCCACCGTACAATTCTATTGTGGCGTGCAACCCGATGCCACCGTACAATTCTGTTGCGGCGTGCAACCCGATCCCACCTTACAATCACATTACACCCTTATTATTTCTGTTGTGGCGTGCAACTTGATCCCACTTTACAATCATATTTGATTTCTGTTGTGGTGTGCAACCAGATCCCGCCTTACAATCATATTTGATAGCAACATCAACCAATCAATTTAATAACAAGTATTTTCATCATCAAGAATATACATTCGTAACAACCAAATAACCATCTGAAATCAAGGCCATAGTAATCTTTACCAAACAATGAGTCATATACGGCATACCATTAACATATAGTTCAATTAGATAAATCCATATTTCCTTTCCATTACTTACTACACAGCATTTAGCACTTACATTCATTCAACAATTTGATTTGTTATCATTTCTTTCGTTTTGCAGTACATCCTCTTATACCGATGTATTCAACATTTAACCAGCTTTGCACATGATAGAATAACAACAAAGAATCACCTTTTCATAATCTCATATAGCATGGTGTCATGGTAATTAACTAGGACAATCAGAGAACAGAATCTTACGCCTGAACACATTAGAACAATCGATTCACATATGCATAGGCTAGAAGCTCATACCGAATGCTCGAACACCAACAAGGTGACTCTACGAAGATTAAAGTTAGCCATACATACCTCGAGTCGAAATTTCCTCTTTAATATCTATTCTCAACCCACCAAACCTTCTATTGCCTCCAATCTAATTTACAAGATGCCATGTTTAGACTTAGAATTAGAAATCATGAACTCATTTGGGCATTTTACCAAACACTATGTGATCCTTTAGATTAGCTAGCTCTTTTTCAGTGAAAGATTTCCCTATCTTATTTCCCTTTGCTAGATTATGGTAGATTATTCACATGCATGCCAGGTCTTCACTCTCATCTTCAAGAACCAACCTATGTGTGTCCTATTCTAACTAAAATCTGAAAATTTGGGGAATTGGGGTGAAGACTTACCTCTTATGGAGAAGAAGATGACGACCACTCGATTACTTCCAGGCCTGAGTAGAGATGGAGGACCAATTTGGGGAAGATGGGGACCTCTCACTAGAACCCACTCTCACTTCTCTCTGTTTTAATCAGATGGCCTTTAAAAATGAAGGGGAGGGGTGTTTTATAAAGTTGGGGGTCGGGTTTTAACATTAGAAATTAGGAGCCCCGAAGCAGGTATGCGGTCAGGTTATGAGGTCTGCATACCTGATGCATAAGTGGCCTTCATCTGGGCCAAAAAGAGAAGCAGATTGCCCAGGTATACGACCACTATGCGGTCCGCATACCTGTTATGCGATCGCATAGTGCGTCGCATAACTCCCTCCGCAAAACCAAGGTGCAAGAATGCGACAACTATGCGGCCCGTATTCATGTAATGCGATTGCATTTTAGGCCGCATAGCTATCCTCAAAATGGACAGCATACTGTCCAAGTATGCGACCATTATGCGGTCTGCATACCTGATCTGCGATCGCATAGTGGACCGCAGACCTGCGCAAATCTAAAAAATTTTATCTTTTAAGTCCGGGGGGTACTTTTTACTTCACAAGGGTCCGTTTTAAAAATTTCTACAGTTATAACCACATGGGAACCAATTGGGGCATGGTTTTTAGACTTGAAATTTTACGGGTCTTTACACATGCCATTTCATATTCATTATCATTATCATGTGAGGAAGAGTGTAAAGCACGAAGGGTGATGTTTTGCCATTTCATATTCATTATCATTGTTTCCATCATTTATTATGGTGAGGATGAGAGTAAAAGCATGGAGGGTGATGTCGTTCATTTGTTAATGTTATGTTTTAATATTTCTATTAGTGCAAAGTATGTTGTTGATGTGTTTCTTTACTGTTACCATTCTCATGATCTTGTATTTCCCCAGCATGTTCTCCCCCTCTTATTATTGTCCGTGTAGCTTTTATTATTTGTTATTATGCTCGTACATTGTTTATCTGCACAAGTTATATGTGGTGTCTTGTCCTAGACTCGTCACTACTTCGCCGAGGTTAGGCTCGGCACTTACCAGTACATGGGGTCGGTTGTACTGATGTTGCACTCTGCACTTTCTGTGCAGATCCAGGTATCAGTCCAAGCTGATTCCGAGATTTGTAGATGACTTCTACGCAGGAGACCCAAGGTAGATCTGTCGACGTCCACAGATTCCTGGAGTCCCCTCCTATATGCTCATTACTATTTTTCTTTGTTCATAAATAGTTGTATACTCTTCTTTCCGCCAAATACTTGTAGATAATAGTAGTAGTCCGTGAGTTGTGACTCAAGATCATGGGTAGATAGATATATAAATATCATATGTGCAGTGTTATTATGAATTTTTGCTTCTTTATTTATTTTCATGTGTTGGTTCGTAGTCATACTCCGCAAATTTTAAGATTTTTTTATGTTGTAAACCTTTAATGTTGGCTTGCCTAGAAAGTGCAGCGTTATGAATCTCCACGGTCCTGGCGGCGGAAAATCAGGTCGTGACAAGTTGGTATAAGAGCACTAGGTTGCTTAGGTCTCACAATTCACGGACAAGCTTGGTAGAGTCTGGGGGATCGGTACGGAGACGTCTATACTTATCTCCCAAAGGCTATATAGTTAGGATCAAATTCACTTTAATTCAACTCTGTCGTGTGAATCTTGTTATTTCGATACTGATTGAACTTTTCTATTATTATTCTCTCGTAGATGGCGAGAACATGTACCGCTTCTTCTTCTGATCAGTAGCCGGATCCTCCAGCAGCAGCTCCTATGAGGGCAGAGGTCGAGGTCGAGGATGAGGACGTGCTAGAGGCCGAGACAGGAGTAGGGCTCAGCCCAGGGCCCAAGCAGCAGCCTCAGGTAGAGTTCGATGACGAGGTTCCAGCTCAGACTATTCCTGTCGGACCAGCTCAGGTCCCGGAGGGGTTTATTTCCACCCCAGTGCTTCAGGATGCCTTGGTCCGATTAGTGGGCCTTATGGAGAGTCTGACCCAGACTGGCGCATTCCCCATAGAACCAGCTGTATCTCAGGCTGGAGGAGGAGCCAAGACTCCTTCTACTCACACTCTGGAGCAGATGGCAGCTTATCCAGTCAGAGTAGTTCAGCCGGTTGCTCCGGCACAGCCCGGTGATGGGTCAGCTATGTCATATGAGGCCTAATGGAGATTGGATAGGTTTACCAAGCTCTTTCTAGTTCTTTTCAGTAGTGCTACTTTAGAGGATCCCCAGGGGTATCTTGACATCTGTCACGAAGTTCTTCGAAACATGGGTATATTGGAGACCAATGAGGTCTACTTTGATGCGTTTCAAATGACTGGTTCCGCCAAGAAATGGTGGAGGGATTATTTAGTGACCAGATCAGCTGGGTCGCCTGCCCTTTCTTGGGACTAGTTCTCACATCTCTTCTTAGAGAAGTTTCCGCCTATCACCTTAAGGGAGGAGCTCCACCGTCAGTTCGAGCATCTCCAGATGAGCAGCATGATTGTTACTCAGTATGAGACTCATTTTGTGGATTTGGCCCGCCATGCTATTCTCTTGCTCCCTATAGAGAGAGAGAGAGAGAGAGAGAGGGTTAGGAGGTTTATTGAGGGTCTTGCTCAGCCTATTAGATTGCAGATGGCTAAAGAGACAGGGAGTGAGATTTCTTTCCAGGATGCGACCAATGTGGCCTGACGAGTCGAGATTGTTCTTCGACAGGGAGGTCAGGGGCCAGACAAGGGACCTCGTCATTCCGGTGGATTCAGCGGTGCCTTGTCTGGAGGCGGGGGTACTTATGGTAGAAGCCATCATCCCAGACCAGTTCATTTAGCACTCCAAGCATCCCATAGTGCCCTAGGTGGCCGTGGCTCGTATATGCCTTATTCTGATCAGCCAGCCTATAGTGAACCACCAGCTCTTATCATTGCACCTCCTCTTCAGAGTTTTCAGGGTGGTTATTCAGGTCGATAGGTTCAGTTTGCCGACCAGCAGTCTCAGCAGCCGAAGTGTTGTTATACTTGTGGTGATCCGAGGCACCTTTATAGATATTGCCCTCGTGCGTCGAGCAGTTCTCATCACCAGAGTTCTCGTGCCATGGTTCCGGTACCAGTAGTTGCGTCGCTTGCTCAACCGGCCAGAGGCAGGGGTCAGGCAGTTTGAAGTAGGGGTCAGATGGTTAGAGGTGGAGGCCCCCAAGTTAGAGGTCGTCGTAGAGACATGGTTCAGGGTGGCAGGGCCCAGCCCTGATGTTATGCTTTTCCAGCCAGACCTGAGGCTGAGTCATCTGATATTGTCATCACAAGTACTGCTTCAGTTTGCAGTAGAGATGCTTCAGTTCTATTTGATCAAGGGTCTACTTACTCCTATGTGTCATCTTATTTTGCTTCATATTTTGGTTGTGCCCTGTGATTATTTGAGTGCCCCTGTATATGTGCCCACACCTGTGGGAGATGCTATTATTGTAAATCGGGTGTATCATTCGTATGTGGTCACTGTTGGGAATCAGGAGACCAGCGTAGACCTTTTGCTCCTTGATATGGTTGATTTCGATGTTATATTTGGCATGGATTGGTTGTCGCCCTATCATGCTATCTTGGATTGTCAAGCCAAGACAGTGACATTAGCCTTGTCGGGGTTGCCTCGATTAGAGTGGAGAGGGCTCCTGGCCATTCCTTCAGTACGGAACGAGGAACTAAATACAAAACAAGAAATGGGAAAAGAGATGTTGTGGGTGTTGAACAGCTACCTCGAAGTCCTAACTTCGGTCCACACGAAGGAAGGAAACTAGTGATCGGTACCAGCACCTGTATCTGCACACAGGGGTGCATAGAGTAATGTGAACACGCCAACTCAGTAGTAATGAAAATAAATCAAGTCTAAAGCAGTAAGAAACACATAAGATCAAATCATCCATTCACAATAAGCGCAGCCTTTCTTTCCAATAGTGTATACATTAAATCAACATGCTTTAAAAAGCCGACTTCAGTAAAATCCTTCAAAAAATGTGTTTTCCAACAATTTCAGATCAATACCCAAATAGTTTAGTGTAAAATGAAATAAATCATAAATAGCCCCTCGGGCCAAAACATGTATCATAAATCGCCCCTCGGGCAAATCATCACTTAGAATAAGTCGGTCAACATACCTCACAATCACCCAGTATCAGCCCCTCGGGCAACCTCACAGTCACTCATGCCTCCCAATCACTCGTCACTCGGCACTCGGCACTCGCACTCAGTAGGTACATGCGCTCACTAGGGGTGTGTACAGACTTCGGAGGGGATCCTTCAGCCCAAGCGCTAATATCAAGCCACCTCGTGGCATCTCATATCCTCACAATCAGGCCCTCGGCCTCACTCAGTCAGAAACTCTCAGTAAGCCACTCGGGCTATCAGTAAAACGGGGTACTCGACCCAAAACATCATTTTATAACTCAAAATAGTGTAAATAAGGCTGAGTTCAAAAACAGTTAGACATAATATGACTGAGTGTAAATCATAAGTCAACACAGTGAGGAAATAGCAGTAAAAGCCCCCAAGGGATGTAAATAAGTCGGCGCAAGGCCCCAAACATGGATTACAACCCAAATATAGCAATAGTTTTAAAACACAATTTAACATATGATTTAAAGTAAATACACAACTCAATAATTGTCGCGGAAAGGACCAAGTCCAATTCCAAAAATCAGTGCACGCCACACACTCGTCATCCGACATGTGCGCCACTCTAAAAATAGTGAGAAAATACGAAGTCCGGGGTTTCATACCCTCAGGACAAGATTTATAGACATTACATACCTCAACACGGCCCAAATACTAATCCGCGATGCTCTTGCCTCTCGAATCCGCTCCAGATTGCTCCGAATCTAACCAAAACCAGATTAACATCATCAATATACGCTAAAGGAACAAGGACCAATCAAAAACTATCAATTTTAACAAAAATTCCCGAAATTGGCCAAACCCAAGCCCCGGGCCCACGTCTCGGAATTTGATAAAAATCACATCACAAGAATCCTTATCCTTTCCCGAGTCTACACATATAAAATGCATCAAAATCCAACCACAATTGACCCCTAAATTCCTTAATTATAAGTCTCAATTTCCCAAATCCTAAACCCCCCATTTATGCCATTAAATCCAGTAATTACAAGCCTAATCCGTCAAATAACAACATAGAATCGAGTTTTTAGTCCGAGAACTTACCTCCACAAAAGACCATCGAAATCCTTCTTCAAATTGCACCCAAAAGTCTAGACCCGCATGAAAAAGTGATGAAAAATGCCAAAAATTCACGGAGGCAAGTATTTATACTTCCTGCCCAGTGAAACCGCACCTGCGGCCCTTGCTTAGCACCTGCGGACCCGCACTTGTGGTCCCAGGTGCGCACCTGCGGCTCCGCAGGTGCGGCCCATGCCTCGCACCTGCGACTTCCTCCAACCTGACCCTTTTTTGCACTAGCGCAAGCCACCCCGCACCTGCGGAGTCGCACCTGCGGCTACCTTTCCGCAGGTGCAGCTTATGAACTTTGAGATTTCTAAATTCCGCCAATGATGCCGAAACCAACCAAAACACGTCCGAATGACCTGAAATTTTGCACACACGTCCAAAATGACACTACAAACATGTTCCAACTATCAAAATTCCATTTTGACCCGATAGCTAACTTTCCACTGCCTACCGGAAATCGCCAAAAACTCAACTTCGCCAATTCAAGCCTAATTCTACACCGGACATCAAAACCACATTCTGAACATACTCCTAAGTCCCAAATCACCTAACGAAGCTATCCAAGTCATAAAATCTACATTCCGAGGACGTTTACCAATAATTCAACTCCCAGTTGACTTTTTTAACTATTAAGCCAATTTAAGAGACTAAGTGTCTCAGTTCTCACCACGACCACTCCAAACCCGAACCAACTGACCCGACACAACATAAATAGGCTAAGTAACATATGATAGAGCAGAAATAGGGGAAACGGGGCTAATCTCACGGAACAACCAGCCGGGTCATTACATCTGGCTACCATCAATTAAGGATTAGGGCATCTGATGTCCCTAAGACAGCTTTTCGTACGCGGTATGGGCATTATGAGTTTTTGGTGATGTCCTTTGGGTTGACTAATGCCCCGACAACATTTATGGAATTGATGAACCGAGTGTTCAAGCAGTATTTGGATTCCTTCGTGATCGTGTTTATTAATGACATCTTGATATACTCCTGCAGTCGAGAGGAGCATGAGAAGCACCTTAGGATAGTGCTCCAAACTTTGAGGGACAATCAGTTGTATGATAAATTCTCAAAGTGTGAGTTTTGGTTGGATTCAGCCGCTTTCTTGGTCCATCTTGTATCAGCATAGGGTATTCAGGTAGATCCTAAGAAGATTGAGGTAGTCAAGAACTGGCCTAAACCTACTTCAGCTACGGAGATCAGGAGCTTCTTGGGTTTGGCAGGTTATTACCGTCGGTTTGTGGAGGGGTTCTCATCTATAGCAGCCCCTATGACCAGGTTGACCCAGAAGGGTGCCCCATTCAGATGGTCGGACGAGTGTGAGGAAAGCTTTCAGAAGCACAAATCAGCTTTGACTTCAGCGCCTGTGTTGGTGTTACCATCAGATTCAGGTTCTTACACGGTGTATTGTGATGCCTCCCGTGTTGGGCTCGGAGCGGTATTGATGCAGGAGGGCAGGGTAATTGTATATCTATCTCGGCAGTTGAAGGTTCATGAGAATAATTACCTTGTTCACGATTTAGAGTTGGCATCAATTGTTCACGCGCTAAACATTTGGAGGCACTATCTTTATGGCGTGTCGTGTGAGTTTTCACGGATCATCTCAGCCTTCAGTTTTGTTCAAGAAGAAGGATATCAATTTGAGGCTGAGGAGATGGTTGGAGTTATTCAAAGACTATGACATCACCATATTGTATCATTCAGGGAAGGCCAATGTGGTGGCTGACGCATTGAGTAGGAAGGCAGTGAGTATGGGTAGCCTTGCATTCATTCGAGTCAGTGAGAGGCCGCTAGCTTCAGATGTTCAGATTTTGGCCAACTAGTTCGTGAGGTTGGATATTTCATAACCCATCTGTGTTCTAGCTTGCACAGTCGCTCGGTCTTCCTTGTTTGAGTGTATCAAAGATCGGCAGTATGATGACCCTCACTTGATGGTCCTTAGGGACACAGCTCGGCACGATGGTGCCAAGCAGGTTACCATTGGAGATGACGGCGTTTTGAGGATGCAGGGTCGTGTATGTGTGCCTAATGTTGATGGGCTTCGTGAGTTGATCCTTGAGGAGGCTCACAATTCTCGGTATTCTATTCATTCGGGTGCTGCCAAGATGTACCAGGATCTGCGGCAGCATTATTGGTGGAGGAGGATGAAAAGGGATATAGTTGCTTATGTGGCTCGGTGCTTGAATTATCAGCAGGTGAAGTATGAGCATTAGAGACCCGGTGGTTTGGTTCAGTAGATGGAGATTCCTGAGTGGAAGTGGGAGCTTGTTGGGCTCCCAGGGACTTAGAGGAAGTTCGACACCATGTGGATTATTGTGGATAGGCTAACTAAGTCATCGCACTTCATTCATGTGGCAGTTACCTATTCTTCGGAGCAGTTGGTAGAGATTTATATTCAGGAGATCGTCCGCCTTCACGGTGTACCCGTGTCTATCATTTCAGATCGAAGTACAGAATTTACCTCTAACTTCTGGAGGATAGTACAACATGATTTGGGTACACGGGTGGAGCTGAGCACAGCATTTCATCCTCAGACGGAGGGGCAATATGAGCGTACTATTCAGATCCTGGAAGATATGCTTCGCGCTTGTGTTATAGATTTTGGAGGATCGTGGGATCAGTTCGTGCCCCTTGCAGAGTTCGCCCACAACAACATCTACTAGTCGAGCATTCAGATGGCTCCCTATGAGGCCTTATATGGTAGACGGCAAGTCGCCAGTTGGATGGTTCGATCCGGGAGAGGCTCGGTTATCGGGTACAAATCTAGTTGTGATGACCCAAAGGGTCATCTTATAAATTAAGACTCCATTCCAGGCTCATTAGCCTTAAAAAAATTTAATTTTATTTACCTCGATTTGCATGCACAGTCCAGGCATGAAACCGGAAAGCTTTTATATGAAAATATGAGAAATAGTAATTTCTAGAGTTAAATTTTGGTTTTAGTTAACTTTGGTCAACATTATGAGTAAACAGACCGAATATGTGTTTCGACGATCCCGAGAGGTCCGTAGTAAAATATGGGACTTAGGCCTATGCCTGGAATTGAATTTCGAGGTCCCTAGACTTAGAAAATAATTTTTGAAGAAAATTGTTCAGCTGGTTATTACAAGAAATAAAGAAATGAAATAATATGTGAAATTGTTGGTATCAGGCCCATAATTTGGTTCCGGAGCCCGGAAAAAGTTTGTTATCATATTTAAGTGCTATCTGTGAAATTTGATGAGAATCGGAGTTGGTTTGACGTGATTCGCACGTCCGGTTGAAAAGTTAGAAATTTGAGTGTTCTTGAGGAAATTTGGAGTCTTGATGTTAAATTTGTAGATTTTGATGCTATTTTGATGATTTGATCACACGAGCAAGTCTGTATGATATTTTTAGACTTGCGTTCATGTTTGGTTTGGAGCC
Organism: Nicotiana paniculata; assembly: GCA_005239505.1. Lineage (NCBI taxonomy): Eukaryota > Viridiplantae > Streptophyta > Magnoliopsida > Solanales > Solanaceae > Nicotiana > Nicotiana paniculata. The sequence continues at coordinate 80,783 of ML310493.1, forward strand.
CCGAGGGCTCCGCTGAGTTTCGGGTAGGCTATGGAGTGGCTAGACTTAGAAAATTTCATCACAGCTGAAAATCTAGTGTTGCAGGCCTCTGATCTCGCATTTGCAAGATCAGGCTTCGCATTTGTGAAGTTCTGAGCCAACCCCAGATCTCGCAAATGCGAGGCAACGAAATGCCGCAAATGAGACAAATTTATCGCAAATGTGATGACTGCCTAAAATCGAAGGGTTCGTAAATGCGATCCCCAGTTCGCAAGTGCAAGATCCGCACCCAGTTAAATCAGATTTTAGACGGGTTTTTCACTTCTTTTTCAATTCTCTCAAACCCTAGACCTCCAGAGGTGATTTTTCAAAGACCCAATCTTCTCCAAATCATTGGTAAGTGATCTCTAACTAATTCCTTTCATTCCTTAACAAGCGGGCCCGGGGTCGATTTTTGTATTTTGATAAGAAATCATAGGAAAACCATAGAGTTTCATTAAAGTTGATTCCTTTAAGCAATAACTGATGATATTGAACCAATTGTGATTAGATTCGAGCGGGTTAGAGGCAAATTCTAAAGGAAAGGTCGTGCTAGAGCAGTGATTGCTCGTGAGATTGAGGTAAGTGCTTGGTTTAACCTTGACTTGAGGGAATAGGAATCCCCACTTAATTGCTATGTGAATTTGCATGTGTGTGGTGTATAGGTGAGGTGATGAGTATCTATACACCACCAATTCGGTTGTAGAACATGATCCCTTTTCCCGTTTCCAATTTATGTGATTCATGGCTTAATTGTTTTATGCTCATTGATGACTCCATGATTACTTGGTTTCGTTAACTTGTTGTTAGATATTGTTTCAAGTATTTGGAAGTGTTGGTTGTTCTCTTGGTTTCATTGTGATACATAAAAAAAAGGATGAGCTGGTTGACAGTATTTGATTATATATATGTCGGTTGGTTGATTGTGAAATGATAATTGATGAACTTTATGAGTAGTACAGAATTCTGTTTATAATTGTCGAGACAAAAATATTGTGAAGGGCTTTGGCTTGAATTGTGAAAACTTTCATAAATAAAGTGATATGATATGTCTGGTGGGAGCGGGTTGCACGCCGTAACAATGAGTGATAAGGGTGTCAGGTGGGATCGGGTTGCACGCTGCAACAGGAGCAGTAAGGGTGATATATATAGGGAGGAGCAATAAGGGTGGACAGGTGGGAGCGGGTTGCATGTCGCAACAAGGAGCGTTAAGGGAGGACACTTATGTTTTATTGATTTTCAAAACCAAAGATTTGAAAACTTACTGTTTTACTTTACTACTTTTCATATTTTGCACTTACTTTTATTTTTAAAGTCAAAGTTTGGAAATTTGGAAACTTATGTGAGATTTGGTTATAGCTGAGACCTGGAAAAGATAGCTGAGTTATTCTAATTGTTGCTACAGTTATTGTTTTGTTTATTTTAGAATTTTTCCTTCTTGCTTTACTATATATTATTTACAGGTTATATTGTTAATGCCCCGTCGTAGCCTCGTCACCACTTCGTCGAGGTTAGGATCGGCACTTACTCAGTATATGGAGTCGGTTGTACTGATACTACACTCTGCACTCTTTTGTGCAGATCCAGGTACTGGTCAGTGTTAGGAGATTTTAGTAGCTGTCATCATATATTCGGAGACATGAGGTAGATCTGCTGGCGTCCGTAGATTCCTGGAGTCTTCTCTTAATTTTGTAGACTGTTTTATTACATTCAAAACATATACACAATTTGCAGTATTCTTAGTGGTTCGTGAATTGTGACACCAGACCCTGGGGTAGTCTTATAGTTATATATTTAGTTCGTGGTTCGGTTTAATTATTGATTATTATTATTATTCGTGAAGTTATTCATTGGATATTATTAGATTTAGTTTATTTTAAATTGCCTTATTGCGTTTAAGTAAATGTTCAAAAGAAAATGGTTAATTAATTTCTAACATTGGCTTGCCTAGCAAGTATTGTGTTAGGCGCCATCACGATCCCGCGGGTTGGGAATTTGGGTCGTGACAAGTTGGTATCAGAGCTTTCGGTTGCCTAAGTCTCACAATTCACGAGAAAGCTTAATAGAGTCTGCAGGATCGATACGGAGACGTCTGTACTTATCTTTCAGAGGCTATGAAGTTAGGAACAAACTCAGTTTTTATTTCTACTATGTCGTGCGATTCTTGATATCTCAAAAATACTGATTTTGAACTCTTCTATTCTCTCGCAGATGGCGAGAACACGTGCTTCCTCTTCCACTAACCAACAATCCGATCTTCCAGCAGCTCCTATTAGGGGCAGAGGCTGAGGCCACGTCAGGGGCCGAGGCAGGGGCAGGATACAGCCTACTGCTCAGACAGCAGCTCCAGCTGCAGAGCCCCATATTGAGATTGATAGGGGGCTCCAGCTCAAACCGTTCCAGTTGGACCAGCTCAGGTTCCAGAGGGGTTTATTGCTACCCCGGTACTTCAGGATGCTTTGGTCAGATTAATGGGCCTTATGGAGAGTGTAGCCCAGACTGGCGCACTCCCTGTTGCAGCAGCCACGTCTCAGGCTGGAGGAGGGGTCCAGACTCCTGTTACCCATACTCCTAATCAGACTACTCCTCAGGTTCAGACCCCAGCAGCCAATCCAGTTGGGGTAATTCAGCCAGTTGCTCCAGCGTCGTCCGTTGATAAAGCAGCTATGTCCACCGATGCTTTGTGGATATTGGACAGGTTCATCAATCTTTTCCATGTTCAATTTAGTGGTGCTACTTCAGAGGATCCTCAAGAATATCTGGACAGTTGTCATGAGGTTCTTCGTAATATGGGTATTTTGGATACTAATGGGGTCGACTTCGCCGCATTTTAGATGACTTGCTCCGCCAAGAAATGGTGGAGGGATTATTTGTTAACTAGACCTGCTGGGTCACCTGCCTTGACTTGGGATCAGTTTTCTCACCTATTTTTGGAGAAATTTTTGCCTATTACTACTAGAGAAGAGAAGCGTCATCAGTTTGAGCGTCTTCAGTAGGGTGGCATGATTGTTACCCAGTATGAGAATCGTTTTTTGGATTTGGCTCGGCATGCTATTCTTTTGTTCCCAACTAAGAGAGAGAAGGTTAGGATATTTATTGAGGGCCTTGCCCATCCCATCAGGTTGCAGATGGCTAAGGAGACAGGGACTGAGATTTCATTTCAGGATGCGGCCAATGTGGCCAGGAGAGTTGAGACGGTTCTCGGGATGGGAGGTCAGGGGTCAGACAACAGACCTCGCCATTCCGGTAGATTTAGCGGTGCCTAGTGTGGAGGCGGAGATACTCAGGGTAGAGGCCATTCAATTCAGCACTTCAAACATCCCATGGTGCCTCAGGGGGTCGTGACTCTTACTTGCCTTATTCTGATCAGTCAGCCCCTATCAGAGCACCTCATATTCAGAGTTATTATCGTGGTCAGCCGGTTCAACAGGGTCAGCCCCAGTATCAGGATGGATGTTATGAGTGTGATGAGTATGGGCACATTCGGAGATCTTGTCCGAAATTTTTGGGTAATCAGCCTCAGTACCAAAATTCTCATGATATAGTTCCGGCACCAGCTACAGCACCACCTGCCGAGCCAGCTAGGGGTAAGGGTCAGGTAGTCCGAGGTAGAGGTCAGAATGTTAGAGGTGGAAGTTAGCTAACTAGAGGTGGAGGCCAGCCTGCTAGAGGTAGTGGCCAGCCCGTTAGAGGTGGAGGACAACCTGTCAGGGGTCCTCTCAGTGACGTAGTTCAGGGTGGTGGGGCCCAGCCCCGATTATATGCATTTTCATCCAAACCCGAGGCGGAGTCCTCAGATGCAGTTATCACAGGTACCATTTCAATTGGTAATAAAGATGCTTCAATTTTGTTTGATCCGGGGTCTACTTATTCTTATGTGTCATCCTATTTCTCCTCATATTTGGTTGTACCCTGCGATTCCTTGAGTGTCCCTGTTTATGTGTCTACGCTTGTGGGGGATGCTATTATTATAGATCGTGTGTATCGTTCGTGCGTAGTCATTATTGAGGGTCTTGAAACTAGTGTAGACCTTTTGCTTCTTGACATGGTCGATTTTGATGTCATATTGGGCATGGATTGGTTGTCACCTTATTATGCCATCTTGGACTGTCACGCCAAGACAGTCACTTTAGCTTTGACGGGATTGCCTCGGTTAGAATGGAAATGGACTCCTGGTAACTCTCCCAGCAGAGCGATTTCTTATAACAAGGCTCATCGCATGGTTGAGAAAGGGTGTTTGGCATATTTGGCTCATATTCGTGATTCTAATGTCGTGGTTTATTCGATAGATTCGGTGCCTATTGTTCGTGAGTTTCTCGAGGTGTTTCCGGCAGACCTGCACGGGGATGCCACCCAACAATGATATTGATTTTTGAATTGATGTGTGTCACGGCCCCAAATCCTAAGCCGGCCGTGATGGCGCCTAACATGGAACTAGGCTAGCCAACAATCACATACTGACATAATATTTTCATAACTTCCAAAAAAAGGTTTCGATATATCACAAAATTCTTTCGTTTAATCAGTTCACAACAACAACAAAAATGAATAAAACAGTTTATACACTACCCCAAAACCTGGAGTCAACTGTCATGAGCATCTACGAGTAGTACAAAATAACCCTACTGTCATAATACATCAAGACTCGGAATAAGGAACTAAATACAAAACAAAAAATGGGAAAAGAGATATTGTGGACGCTGAACAGCTACCTCGAAGTCCCAACTCCGGCTCCACACGAAGGAAGAGAACTAGCGCTCGGTACCAGCACCTGTATCTACACATAGGGGTGCAGGGAGTAATGTGAGTACTCCAACTTAGTAGTAATGAAAATAAATCAAGTCTAAGCAGTAAGAACACATAAGATCAAATCATCAATTCACAATAAGCACAGCCTTTCTTTCCAACAGTGTATACATTAAATCAACATGCTTTAAAAACCAACTTCAGTAAAATCCTTTGAAAAGTGTGTTTTCCAACAATTTCAGAAAAATACCCAAAGAGTTTAGTGTAAAATTAAATAAATCATAAATAGACCCTCGGGCCAAAACACATATCATAAATCTCCCCTCGGGCAAATAATCACTCAGAATCAGTCGCTCAGCATACTTCACAATCACTCAGTATCAGCCCCTCGGGCAACCTCACTGTCACTCATGCCTCCCAATCACTCATCACTCGCCACTCGCCACTCGCACTCAGTAGGTACCTGCACTCACTAGGGGTGTGTACAGACTCAGGAGGGGCTCCTTCAGCCCAAGCGCTAATATCAAGCCACCTCGTGGCATCTCATATCCTCACAATCAGTCCCTCAGCCTCACTCAGTCAGAAACTCTCAGTAAGCCACTCGGGCTATCAGTAAAACGGGGTACTCGACCCAAAACATCATTTTGTATCTCAGAAATAGTGTAAATAAGGCTGAGTTTCAAAAATAGTTAAACATAATATGACTGAGTGTAAATCATGAGTCAACACTGTGAGGAAATAGCGGTAAAATCCCCCAAGGCCCGAGACATGGCTTACAGCCCAAATATAGCAATAGTTTTAAAACAAGATTTAACATATGATTTAAAGTAAATACGCAACTCAATAGTTGCCACGGAAAGGACCAGGTCCAAATCCAAAAAAAAAAGTGCACGCCACACACTCGTCATCCAGCATGTGTGCCACTCCAAAAATAGTGAAAAAATATGAAGTCCGGGCTTTCATACCCTCAGGGCAAGATTTACAGTCATTACTTACCTCAAAGCATCCCAAATACTAATCCGCGATGTTCTTGCCTCTCGAATCGGCTCCCCACTTCTCTGAATCTAAACCAAACCAGAGTAATATCATCAGTATACGCTAAAGGAGCAAAGCCTACTCAAAAATTATCAATTTTAACCAAAATTCCCGAAATTGGCCAAACCTGGCGTCGGGGCCCACGTCTCGGAATTCTTTAAAAATCACATCACAAGAATCCTTATCCTTTCCCGAGTCTACACATATAAAATGAATCAAAATCCGACCACAATTGACCCCTAAATTCCTTAATTATAAGTCTCAATTTCCCAAGCCCTAAACCCTTAATTTATGCCATTAAATTCGACTAATTCCAAGCCTAATCCGTCAAATAACAACATAGAACCGAGTTTTTAGTCCAAGAAACTTACCTCCACAAAAGACCCTCGAAATCCCTCTTCAATTTGCTCCCAAAAGCCACAGCCCGCATGCAAAATATGATGAAAGTGCCAAAAATTCGCAAAGGCTAGAATTTATACTAACTGCCCAGTGGTTCCGCACCTGCGGCCACTTACGCGCACCCGTGGACCCGTACATGCGGTCCCAAGTGCGCACCTGCAGAAAACGCTTAGAGGCCCAGTCTCCGCACCTGCGATAAATTTTTGCATATGCGGCTTCGCAGGTGCAGTAAAAACCTCGCACCTGGGAAACTCCTCCAACCCACCAAAAATCGCATCTGCAACAAGTTGTCCACTTCTGCCGGCCCTCACCTGGGGTACCCTATCTGCAGGTGCGTTAACACCAACACCAGCAGCATCAGCTGCTATTTCCAACTAAAAAATCCCCCGATGGCTATCTGAAATCAACCCGAGCCCCCTCGAGACCCCAACCAAAAATACAAAAATGTCCCATAACCTAATTCAAACTTAGTCGAGCCTTCGAAACACCCAAAACAACGCTAAAACACCAAGATCACATCGGATTCAAGCTTATGAACTTTGAGATTTCTAAATTTCGTCAATGATGCCGAAACCAACCAAAACACGTCCGAATGACCTGAAAATTTGCACACACGTCCAAAATGACACTATGAACCTGCTCCAACCTCCGAAACTCCATTCCGACCCCATTATCTAATTCTCCACTGCCGACCGGAAATCGCCAAAAACTAACTTTCTCCATTCAAGCCTAATTCTACACCGGACCTCAAAACCACATTTTGAACACACTCCTATGACCCAAATCACCTAACGAAGCTATACGAGCCATAAAATCTACATTTCGAGGTCGTTTACCAATAAGTCAACTCCCAGTTGACCTTTCCAACTATTAAGCCAATTTAAGAGACTAAGTGTCTCAGTTCTTACCACGACCACCCCGAACCGGAACCAACCGACCCAACACATCATAATTAGTCTAAACAACACATAATAAAGCAGAAATAGGGGAAACAGGGCAGAATCTCACGGAACAACCGGCCGGGTCGTTATATCCTCCCCCTCTTAAAGAAACGTTCGTCCTCGAACGGGTCTAGAAACATACCTGGAGTCTCAAATAAGTGAGGATATCTGCTTCGTATATCCCGCTCGGTCTCCCAGGTGGAATCCTCCACCGGCTGTCCTCTCCATTGAACCTTCACTGAAGCTATATCCTTAGACCTCAACTTTCTGATCTGACGACCCAAATAATCCACTGGCTCTACCTTATATGACATATCACCCTCAAGCTGAACCGTGATGAAGTCCAAAACATGAGACAGGTCACCAACATACTTCTGGAGCATCGAAACATGGAACACCGGATGAATACTCGATAAGCTGGGAGGCAAGGCAAGTCTGTAAGCCACCTCTCCAATCCTCTGCAGCACCTCAAATGGCCCAATGAATCAGGGACTCAGCTTTCCTCTCTTCCCGAACCTCATAACACCCTTCATGGGTGACACCTTCAGCAGCACCTTCTCCCCAACCATGAAAGACACATCTCGGACCTTCCGATCCGCATAACTCTTCTTCCTAGACTGCGTCGTGCGAAGCCACTCCTGATCAACTTCGCCTTACCCAACGCATCCTGAACCAATTCTGTGCCCAATAGCCTAGCCTCGCCCAGCTCAAACCAACCAACCGGAGATCTACACCTCCTACCATATAAAGCCTCATACAGGGCCATCTGGATACTCGACTGATAATTATTATTATATGCAAACTCTACGAGTGGTAGAAATTGGTCCCATGAACCCCCGAAATCAATGACACACGCACGCAGCATGTCCTCCAGAATCTGAATAGTACGCTCCGACTGCCCGTCGGTCTGAGGATGAAATGATGTGCTCAGCTCAACCTGAGTACCTAACTCCCTCTGCACGGCCCTCCAAAATTGAGATGTGAACTGAGTACCTCTGTCGGAAATGATATAAACTGGAACCCCATGCAATCGGACAATCTCCCTGATATAAATCTCAGCTAACCGCTCCAAAGAATAAGTAGTCCCAACAGGAATGAAGTGCGCGGACTTGGTCAGCCGATCCACAACAACCCATATAGCATCAAACCTCCTCGATGTTCGTGGAAGCCCAACTACGAAGTCCATGGTGATCCGCTCCCACTACCACTCCGGAAGAAGCAATCCACTCGGTCTCTGGTGCTCATACTTGACCTGTTGACTGTTGAGACACCGAGCCAAGAACTCAACAATATCCCTCTTCATCTGCCTCCACCAATAATGTTGTCTCATATCCTGGTACATCTTTGCGACACCTGGATGGATGGAATACCACGAACTATGGGCCTCAACTAGAGTCAAGTCTCGAAGCCCATCCACATTGGGTACGCAAATCCAACCCTGCATCCTCATGACCCCATCATCACCAATAATCACATCCCAGGCATCACCGCGACGGACCCTGTCCTGAAGAACGAGCAAGTGTGGATCATTATACTGGCGTGCTCTAATCTGATCATAAAGAGAAGACCTGGAGGCTACACAAGACAATACCCGTGGGGGCACTGATAGATCCAATCTCACCAACTGACCCGCTAAATCCTGAACATCAAGTGCTAAAGATAGCTCTGATGCTGGAAGGTAGGATAGACTCCCTAAACTCTCTATTCTGCGACTCAGAGCATCGGCCACTACATTGGCCTTCCCCGGATGATATAGAATGGTGAGGTCATAATCCTTGAGGAGCTCCAACCATCTCCTCTGACGCAAATTTAGGTCCTTCTGCTTAAGCAGATGCTGCAAACTACAGTGATCAGTGAAAATCTCACAATGCACTCCGTACAAATAATGACGCCAAATCTGCAAGGTGTGGATAATAGATGCTAGCTCAGGTCATGCACTGGATAATTCTTGTCATGCACCTTCAACTGTCTGGACGCGTAGGCAATCACCCTACTGTCTTGCATCAAAACCGCTCTAAGGCCAACTCTCGAGGCATCACAGTAAATTGTATAAGAACCTGAACCCGTAGGCAAAACCAATACCGGAGCTGTAGTCAAAGCTGACTTGAGCTTCTAAATCTCTCCTCACACTCCTCAGTCCACCTGAACTAAGCACACTTCTAGGTTAGTCTGGTCATAAGTGTTGCAATAGATAAAAATCCGTTTACAAAATGGTGATAGTACCCTGCCAAACCAAGGAAACTGCGAATCTCGGTAACTGATGATGGTCTAGGCCAGCTCTACATCGCCTCTATCTTCTTTGGAGCAACCTGAATACCCTCACTGGACACCATGTTCCCCAAGAACGCTACTAAATCCAGCTAGAACTCACACTTCGAAAATTTCGCATACTGCTTCTTCTCCCTCAAGGTCTGAAGCACAACTTTCAAATGTTCTCATGATCTTCCCGAGATCGGGAATACACCAAGATGTCATCGATAAACATGATTATGAAAGAATCCAATTAAGACCGGAATACACTGTGCATTAAGTGCATAAAGGTTGTTGGGGCATTGGTCAGCCCGAATGACATAACAAAAACTCATAATGACCATATCTAATCCTTAAGATAGTCTTCAGGATTTTGGGCCCCTGAATCTTCAACTGATGATAGACAGAACGCAAGTCAATCTTGGTAAATACATGGCACCCTGCAACTGATCAAACAAGTCATCTACACGGGCAACGGATACCGGTTCTTTACCGTAACCTTGTTCAGCTGCTGATAATCAATACACATATGCATAGAACCATCCTTCTTCTTCACAAACAACACCGGAGCACCCCAAGGTGACACACTAGGCCGGATGAACCCCTTATCTTGGAGTTCCTGAAGTTGCTCCTTTAATTCCTTCAACTCCGATGGTGCCATATGATAAGGTGGAATAGAAATAGGCTGAGTTCCTGGCACCATTTCAATGCCAAAATCAATGTCCCTAACAAGTGGCATGCCTGGCAGGTCTGCAAGAAACACGTCCGGAAAGTCACGGACCACAGGAATCGAATCAATAGCGGGAGTCTCACCACTGATATCCCTCACAAAATCCAAATACGATAAACACCCCTTTTCAACCATACGCTGATACTCCAGGTAAGAAATCACCGTGCTAGGCACATACTCAGAAGAACCTCTCCACTCAATTCTCGAAAATCCTGGCATAGCTAAGGTCACGGTCTAAGAGTGACAATCCAGAATAGAATGACACGGAGATAGCCAATCCATGCCCAATATCACATCAGAATCAACTATGATGAGTAACAACAGGTCCACTCGGGTCTCTAGACCCCCAATAGATATCACACACGACCGATGCACACGGTCCACAACAAAGTATCACCCACTGGAGTCGACACATGAACCGATGCAACTAGAGACGCACGGGGGATATCCAGATAATGGAAAAAATATGAAGAAACATAGGAATACGTAGAACCAGGGTCAAATAAAGCCAAAGCATCTCGGTGACAGACTGGGACAATACATGTGATCACTGCATCGGAGGCCATAGCATCTAGCCTGGCTGGAAGTGTATAGATACGAGCCTGGCCTCCACCTACACGACCTCCCCCTCTAGGGTGGCCCCCGGCGGTCTGGCCCCCACCCCTAGTTGTTTGGGCGGTGGTGAAGTAACTGAAGTCGAAGTTGAGGGCTGGCCCCTTTGCTGAGAAGAACCACCAAAACGAGGGGGACATTGTCTCCACATGTTCCCAAACTCTCCACACTCAAAACAACTCCCTGGAGCTGGAGACGGGACTGAAAAAAACCCCTGGCACCAGAATGGCCACTAGAAGAATCATGCATAGAGGAACCCTGAACTGGTGGTGCTCGAGTTGCACTCTGGACTGGAAGGGCACCGAATAAAGAACGGCCCGACTGAGAACTTCAGGGACCATGCCTTGAAGATGCACCACTATAGGCTAGGTGGACTGGCTGAGGAGGCCTGAATGAACGGCCTCTACCATGCTGAAACTGCCCCCTGGAAGGAGCACCCTCTAAAACCACCAGATCCACGAGGCCTCTTGGCCTCCCTCTCCTCCTACTCCTGGCGGCGAAACAACTCAATATCTCGAGCAATATCAACAACCTTCTTGAAGGTAGAACCTGATATCCTCTCCCTAGTCATCAAAAAGCGGAGCTGATAAGTGAGGCCATCCACGAACCTCTTAATCCTCTCCCTATCAGTAGGGACCAACTCGGTGGCATGACGAGCCAACTCTGAAAATGTCATCTCATACTGCATCACTGATAGCTCCCCCTGACGCAGCTTCTCAAACTGCATGCGTTGCTCCTCCCTGTGAGACTGGGGTACATACTTCTCCAAGAAGATAGTGGAGAACTACTACCAGGTGAGAGGTGCTGCACCAACCGGCCTACGCCTCTCGAAGGACTCCCACCAAGTAAAAGAAGCCCTAGAAAACTGAAAAGTAGCAAACAAGATCCCACTTGTATCCAGAATCCCAGCAGTACGAAGCATCCTCTGAAAATTATCCAGAAAACCCTGGGCATCCTCACCCTCAACACCACAGAACATTGGAGGTTGAAGCCTATTGAATCTCTCCAGCCTATGCTGCTCATCATCTGGCATAGGTGTAACCACGAAGTTCTGAACTGGAGCAACCGGCTGGGCTGGAACTGCCCCCGATGTCTGAAGGCCCTGAGTGACCTGCTCAGGTGTCCGGTAGCTGGAGTCTGAGTGCCTCCCCCGGCCTGAGAGGTAGCAGCAGTAGAAGATACAGCAACTGCCTGGGCAAGGCTAGTACACACTGTCAAGATCTGACCTAAGGTCTCCTGAAGACCCGAAATAATAATAGGCACCGCCGGCGCCTGAACCTGTCTCGCTGGAGTATCTGTGGCGGGAACCTGATCCTGAATGATAGGTGGACCCTCTGGTGCTACCCCGGCCGTTGTACGGGCTGGTCCCCTACCTCTATAATAGCCTCGACCTCTCGCTGGTCTAGCTGGTATCTGGTCACCCTGATCGGTAGAGCGAGTCCTCACCATCTGTGAGAGAATGAAACAACAGAAGTTTAGATTTCCAGAATCAACAAAATGGCACGACAGAATTCAAGAAAATAAGATTTTTCCTAAGGGTTCTGCAGCCTCTCAAAGATAAGTACAAACGTCTCCGTACCGATCCGCAAGACTCTACTAAACCTGCTCATGACCATTTAGTCCTATGTAACCTAGGCTCTAATACCAACTTGTCACGACCCCAAATCCTAAGGCGGTCGTGATAGCACCTAACATGGAACTAGGCTAGCCAACAATCACATACTGACATAATATTTTCATAATTTCCAAAAAATGGTTCCGATATATCACAAAATTCTTTCGTTTAAGTAGTTCAAAACAACAACAAATAAATGAATAAAACAGTTTATACACTACCCCAAAACCTGGAGTCAAACGTCATGATCATCTACGAGTAGTACAAAATAACCCTACTGTCATAATACATCCAGACTCGGAACGAGGAACTAAATACAAAATAAGAAATGGGAAAAGAGATGTTGTGGACGCTAAACAGCTACCTCGAAGTCCCAGCTCCGGCTCCACACGAAGGAAGAGAACTATCGTTGGGTACCAGCATTTGTATCTGCACACAGGGGTGCAGGGAGTAATGTGAGTACACCAACTCAGTAGCAATGAAAACAAATCAAGTCTAAGCAGTAAGAAGCACATAACATCAAATCATCAATTCACAATAAGCACAACCTTTCTTTCCAACAGTGTATACATTAAATCAACATGCTTTAAAAACCAACTTCAGTAAAATCCTTTGAAAAGTGTGTTTTCCAACAATTTCAGAAAAATACCCAAAGAGTTTAGTGTAAAATGAAATAAACCATAAATAGTCCCTCGGGCCAAAACATGTATCATAAATCGCCCCTCGGACAAATCATCACTTAGAATCAGTCGCTCAGCATACCTCACAATCACTCAGTATCAGCCCCTCAGGCAACCTCACTGTCACTCATGCCTCCCAATCACTCGTCACTAGGCACTTGGCACTCGCACTCAGTATGTACTTGCGCTCACTGGGTTGTGTGTACAGACTCCGGAGGGGCTCCTTCAGCCCAAGCACTAATTTCAAGCCACCTCATGGCATCTCATATCCTCACAATAAGGCCTTCGGCCTCACTCAATCAAAAACTCTTAGTAAGCCACTCGGGCTATCAGTAAAACGGGGTACTCGACCCAAAATATCATTTTGTATCTCAGAAATAGTGGAAATAAGGTTGAGTTTCGAAAACAGTTAAACATAATATGACTGAGTGTAAATCATAAGTCAACACAGTGAGGAAATAGCAGTAAAAGGCCCCAAGGGGCCTAAGCAAGTCAGCGCAAGGCCCCAGACATGGCTTACAGACCAAATATAGCAGTAGTTTTAAAAAACGATTTAACATATGATTTAAAATAAATACGCAACTCAATAGTTGCAGCGGAAAAGACCAGGTCCAAATCCAGAAATCAGTGCACGCCACACACTCATCATCCGGCATGTGAGCCACTCCAAAAATAGTGAGAAAATATGAAGTACGGGTTTTCATACCCTCAGGACAAGATTTACAATCATTACTTACCTCAAACCGGCCCAAAAACTAATCCGCGATGCTCTTGCCTCTCGAATCGGCTCCCGACTGCTCCGAATCTAACCAAACCAGATTAATATCATCAATATACGCTAAAGGAGCAAAGCCTACTCGAAAACTATCAATTTTAACCAAAATTCCCGAAATTGGCCAAACTCGGCCCTCGGGCCCACGTCTCGGAATTCTATAAAACATCATAAGAATCCTTATCCTTTCCTGAGTCTACACATAAAAAATGCATCAAAATTCGACCAATATTGACCCCTAAATTCCTTAATTATAAGTCTCAATTTCCCAAGCTCTAAACCACTAATTTATGCCATCAAATTCAACTAATTCCAAGCCTAATCCATAAAATAACAACATAGAACCTAGTTTTTAGTCCAAGAAACATACCTCCACAGAAGACCCTCGAAATCCCTCTTCAATTTGCTCCCAAAAGCCTCAGCCCACATGCAAAATATGATGAAAGTGCCAAAAATTTGCGAAGGCTGGAATTTATACTAACTGCCCAGTGGTTCCGCACCTGTGGCCACTTACGCGCACCTGCAGACCCGCACCTGCGGTCCCAGGTGTGCACCTGCAGAAAATGCTTAGAGGCCCAGTCTCCGCACCTGCGATCAAACTTCCGCATCTGCGGCTTCGCAGGTGCGGTAAAAACCTTGCACCTGCGGAACTCCTCTAACCCACCTAAAACCGCATTTACGACGAGCTTTCTGCTTCTGCAGGCCCGCACCTGCGGTACCCTATTCGCAGGTGCGTTAACACCAGCACCAGCAGCATCAGCTGCTATTACCAACTTAAAAATCCCCAGATGGCTATCTGAAATCAACCCGAGCCCCCTCGAGACCCCAACCAAAAATACAAACAAGTCCCATAACCTTATTCAAACTTAGTCGAGCCTTCGAAACACCCAAAACAACGCTAAAACACCAAGATGACATCGGATTCAAGCTTATGAACTTTGAGATTTTTAAATTTCGCCAATGATGCCGAAACCAAACAAAACACGTCTGAATGACCTAAAAATTTGTACACATGTCCAAAATGACACTACGAACCTGCTCCAACCTCTGAAATTCCATTCCGACCCCGATATTTAATTCTTCATTGCCGACCGAAAATCGCCAAAAACTAACTTTCGCCAATTCAAGCCTAATTCTACACCGGACCTGCAAACCACATTCCGAACACACTCCTTAGACAAAAATCACATAACGAAGCTATCTGAGCCATAAAATCTACATTCCGGGGTCGTTTACCAATAAGTCAACTCCCAATTGACCTTTCCAACTATTAAGCCAGTATAAGAGACTAAGTGTCTCAGTTCTTACCACGACCACCCCGAACTCGAACCAACTGACCCAACATATCATAATTAGGCTAAACAATACATAATAAAGCAGAAACAGGGGAAATGGGGAAAATCTCACGGAACGACCGGCCTGGTCGTTACAATGTGGCTCCGGGCACTCAGCTCATTTTTATCCCTCCATACTGGATGGCCCCACCAAAGTTGAAAGAATTGAAAGAGCAGTTACAATAATTTCTTGATAAGGGTTTCACTAGACCTAGTGTATCGCCCTGGGGTGCACCGGTTTTGTTTGTAAAGAAGAAGGATGGATCGATGAGAATGTGTATAGATTGTCGGTAGTTGAATAAAGTTACTATCAAGAATAAGTATCCATTGCCGAGAATTGATGATCTATTTGATCAGCTTCAGGGTGCCAATGTGTTTTCAAAAATTGATCTGAGATCAGGCTACCATCAGTTGAAGATTAGAGCATCTGATATCCCTAAGACAGCCTTTCGGATGAGATATGGGCACTATGAATTTCTAGTAATGTCTTTTGGCTTAACTAATGCCCTAGCAGCATTTATGGACTTCATGAATTGGGTTTTCAAGCCTTACCTGGATTCCTTCCTAATCGTTTTTATTGAAGATATTCTAATATACTCCTGTAGTCAGGAGGAGCATGAGCAGCACCTCCGGATAGCGCTTCAGACTTTGAGAGATAGTCACTTGTATGCTAAATTTTCAAAGTGCGAGTTCTGTTTGAATTCAGTAGCTTTCTTGGGTCACATCATATCAGTAGAGGGTATTCAGTTATATACTAAGAAGATAGATGTAGTCAAGAATTGTCCTAGACCCACTACATCCATAGAAATCAGGAGCTTCTTGGGTTTTGCAGGCTATTACCATCGTTTTGTGGAGAGGTTCTCATCTATAGCAGCCCAAACGACCAAGTTGACTCATAAAGGTGCTCCATTTAAATGGTCGGACGAGTGTGAGGCGAGCTTTCAAAAGCTCAAGACCCCCTTGACTTCAGAACCGGTGTTGGTGTTACCATCAGGTTCAGGATCTTTCACAGTTTATTGTGATGCTTCCCGTATTGGGTTGGGAGCGGTATTAATGTAGGAGGGCAGGGTGACAGCATACGCATCTCGGCAGTTAAATATTCATGAGAAAAATTATCATGTACATGACTTAGAGTTGGCAGCAATTGTTCATGCATTGAAAATATGAAGGCACTATCTTTATGACGTGCCATGTGAGGTTTACACGGATTATTGTAGCCTCCAGTACTTGTTCAAGAAAAAGGATCTTAATTTGAGATAGAGGATATGGTTAGAGTTATTGAAAGATTATGACGTCACTATATTGTATTATTCGGGGAAGGCCAATGTGGTGGCAGATGCATTGAGTAGGAAAGTAGTAAGTATGGGTAGCCTTGCATGTATTCCAGTTGGTGAGAGACCGTTAGCTTCAGATATTCAGACATTGGCTAATCAGTTCGTGAGGTTGGATATTTCGCCCAGCCATGTCCTAGCTTGTACAGTTTCTCGATCTTCCTTATTAGAGCGTATCACATATCGGCAGGATGATGACCCGCACTTAATGGTCCTAAGGGACACAGTTCTTCACCGTGGTGCCAAGAAGGTTACAGTTGGAGATGATGGTGTTTTGAGGATGTAGGGTCGTATAAGTGTGCCTAACGTTGATGGCCTTAATGAGTTTATTCTTGAAGAAGATCACAGTTCTAAGTATTCTATTCACCCGGGTGCTGCTAAGATGTACCAGGACTTGCGGCAGCACTACTGGTGGCGAAGGATGAAAAAGGATATTGTTTCTTATGTGGCTCGTTGTTTGAATTGCGAACAGGTGAAATATGAGCATCAGAGACCCGGTGGTTTACTTCAGTAGATAGAGATTCCTGGGTGGAAGTGGGAGTGTATCACTATGGACTTGATTGTTGGACTCCCACGGACTCAGAGGAAGTTTGACGCCGTTTGGGTTTTTGTGGATAGGTTGACTAAATCAGCACATTTCATTCCAGTGGCAAGTACTTACACTTCGGAGCGGTTGGTAGAGATATATATTTTAGAGATTGTTCGCCTTCACGATGTGCCCGTGTCTATCATTTCTTATCGAGGTACGCAGTTTACCTCACACTTTTGGAGGGCAGTTCAGCAAGAGTTGGGTACCCGAGTTGAGTTGAGTTGAGCATCGCATTTAATCCTCGGACGGACGGGCGGTCCGAGCATACTATTCAAATTTTATGGTATATGCTCCGCGCTTGTGTTATTAACTTTGGAGGTTCTTGGGATCAGTTCTTGCGTTAGCAGAGTTTTCCTACAATAATAGTTATCAGTCGAGCATTCAGATTGCTCCCTGTGAGGCATTATATGGTAGATGGTGTAGATCGACAGTTGGGTGGTTTGAGCCGGGAGAGGCTCGGTTATTGGGTACAGACTTAGTTCAAGAGGCCTTAGATAAGGTCAAGATTATACATGATTGACTTCGTGCAGCTCAGTCTAGGAAAAAGAGTTACGCTGACCGTAAGGTTCGTGATGTGGAATTCATGGTTGGAGAGAGAGTATTACTTCAGGTATCGCCCATGAAGGGTGCCATGAGATTTGGGAAGAAGGGCAAGTTGAGCCCTAGATATATCGGGCCATTTGAGATTCTTGATAGAGTGGGGGAGGTAGCTTATAGACTTGCGTTGCCTCCAGGGTTATCCTCTGTTCATCCGGTATTTCACGTATCTATGCTCCAGAAATATCATGGTGACCCATCCCACGTGTTAGACTTCAGGTCGGTCTAATTGGACAAAGATTTGACTTATGAAGAGGAGCCGGTAGCTATTCTAGACCGGCAGGTTTGTCAGTTGAGATCAAAGAGTTACCCTTCAGTTCGAGTGTAGTGGAGGGGCCAACCTGTTGAGGCTGCTACTTGGGAGTCTGAGTCGGACATGCAGAGTAGATATCCCCACTTGTTTGCCAGTTGAAGAAATTTTCTATGTCCGTTCGAGGATGAACGTTTGTTTTAGAGGTGGAGATTGTGATGACCCAAATGGTCATCTTATAAATTAAGACTCCATTCTAGGCTCATTAGCCTTAAAAATATTTAATTTTATTTACCTTGATTTGTGTG
The DNA here is from genome assembly GCA_005239505.1 of Nicotiana paniculata. Classification (NCBI taxonomy): domain Eukaryota; kingdom Viridiplantae; phylum Streptophyta; class Magnoliopsida; order Solanales; family Solanaceae; genus Nicotiana; species Nicotiana paniculata. The sequence goes on from ML310493.1 coordinate 98,990, forward strand.
TGCAGTCCGGGAGTGAAAACTGGAAAGCTTTTATGTGAAAATATGAAAAATAGTAATTTCTAGAGTTAAAATTTGGTTTTAGTTGACTTTGGTCAACATTTTGAGTAAACGGACTCGGATATCTGTTTCAACGATCCCGGGAGGTCCGCAGTAAAATATGGGACTTGAGCATATGCACGGAATTGAATTCCGAGGTACCTAGCCTTAGAAAAGAATTTTTGAAGAAAATTGTTGAGCTGGTTATTACAAGAAATAAAGAAATGAAACAATATGTGAAATTATTGGTATCAAGCCCATATTTTGGTTCCGGATCCCGCAACAAGTTTGTTATGATATTTAAGTCCTATCTGTGAAATTTGATGAGAATCGAAGTTGGTTTGACGTGATTCGGACGTCTGGTTGAAAAGTTAGAAATTTGAGTGTTCTTGAGGAAATCTGGAGTTTTGAGGTTAAATTTGTAGATTTTGATGTTATTTTGATGATTTGATCGCACGAGCAATTCTGTATGATGTTTTTAGACTTGCGTAAATGTTTGGTTTGGAGTCTCGAGGGCTCGGCTGAGTTTCGGTTAGACTACAGAGTGGCTAGACTTAGAAAACTTCATCACAGATGAAAATCTGGTGTTGCAGGCCTCTGATTTTGCATTTTCAAGATCAGGCTTTGCATTTGCGAAGTCTTGGGCCAGCCCCAGATCTCGCAAATGTGAGATTCCTCTTCGCAAATGCGAGGCAGCGAAATGTTGCAAATGCGACAAATTTATTGCAAATGCGATGACTGCCCAAAATCGCCAGTTCGCAAATGTGAGATCCGCACCCAGTTAAATTAGATTTTAGACGGGTTTTTCACTTCTTTTTCAATTCTCTCAAACCCTAGACCTCCATAGGCGATTTTCCAAAGACCCAAACTTCTCCAAATCATTGGTAAGTAATCTCTAACTAATTCCTTTCATTCCTTAACAACTTTTAACAAGATTTCAACCAAAAATATAGAGTTTTCATGGTAAAATTCGGGGTTTTTGCGTAGAACTTAGGAATTTCAAAATTTGGGGATTTAGACCTTGAATTGAGGTCGGATTCCAAAACCAATTGTATATCCGGGCTCGGGGGAGATTGGATAAACGGATTATGGTCTAAATCTCGAGTTTAGACCAAGCAGGCCCGGGGTTTATTTGTGTATTTTGATAAGAAAACATAGCAAAACCATAGAGTTTCATTAAATTTGATTCCTTTAAGCAATAATTGATGATATTGAACCAATTGTGATTAGATTCGAGCAGGTTAGAGGCAAATTCTAAAGGAAAGGCCGTGCTAGAGCAGTGATTGCTCGTGAGATTGAGGTAAGTGCTTGCTTTAACCTTGACTTGAGGGAATAGGAATCCCCACTTAATTACTATGTGAATATGCATGTGTATGGTGTATAGATGAGGTGACGAGTATCTATACACCACCAATTCGGTTGTTGAACATGATCCCTTTTCCCGTTTCCAATTTATGTGATTCATGACTTAATTGTTTTATGCTCATTGATGTCTCCATGATTACTTGGTTTCGTTAACTTGTTGTTAGATATTGTTTCAAGTATTTGGAAGTGTTGGTTGTTCCCTTAGTTTCATTGTGATACATAAAAAAGGATGAGTTGGTTGACAGTATTTGATTATATATATTCCGATTGGTCTCATTGTGAAATGATAATTGATGAACTTTATGAGTTGTACAGAATTCTGTTTATAATTGTCGAGACAAAAATATTGTGAAGGGATTTTTCCTGAATTGTGAAAATTTTCATAAATAAAGTGATATGATATGTTTGGTGGGAGCGGGTTGCACGCTGCAACAATGAGTGATAAGGGTGGACAGGTGGGATCGGGTTGCACGCTGCAACAGGAGAAATAATGGTGATATATATAGGAAGGAGTAATAAGGGTGGACAGGTGGGAGCGGGTTGCACGCCGCAACAATGAGCGATAAGAGAGGACACTTATGTTTTATTGATTTTCAAAAGCAAAGATATGAAAACTTACTGTTTTACTTTTTACTTTTCATATTTTACACTTACTTTTATTTTTAAAGCTAAAGTTTGGAAATTTGGAAACTTATGTGAGATTTGGTTATAGTTGAGACCTGGAAAAGGTGGCTGAGTTATTTTAATTGTTGCTACAATTATTGTTTTGTTTAATTTATAATTTTTCCTTCTTGATTTATTATATATTATTTATAGGTTATATTGTTAATGTCCCGTCGTAGCCTTGTCACTATTTTGTCGAGGTTAGGCTCGACATTTACTCAGTACATGGGGTCGGTTGTACTAATACTACACTCTGCATTCTTTTCTGCAGATCCAGGTACCGGTGAGAGTTAGGAGATTTTAGTAGTTGTCATCATATACTCGGATACACGAGGTAGATCTGCCGGCGTCCGCAAATTCCTGGAGTCTTCTCTTAATTTTATAGACATTGTTTTATTACATTCAAAACAGATACATAATTCTTTCAGCCTATTATTTGTAGTATTCTTAGTGGTTCGCGAATTGTGACACCAGACTCTAGGGTAGTCTTATAGTTATATATTTAGTTCGTGGTTCGGCTTAATTGTTGATTATTATTATTATTATTATTATTATTATTATTATTATTATTATTATTATTCATGAAGTTATTCGTTAAAAATATTAGATTTAGTTTATTTAAATTTCCTTATTGAGTTTAAGTAAATGTTCGAAAGGAAATGGCTAATTAATTTAGAACATTTGCTTGCCTAGCAAGTATTGTGTTAGGCGCCATCACGATTCCGCGGGTTGGGAATTTGGGTCGTGACACTAGTACATGAGGCCTTGGAAAAGGTCAATATTAAACAGGATCGACTTCGTACAGCTCAGTCCAGGCAAAAGAGTAATGCCGACCGTTGAGTTCGTGATGTGGTATTCATGGTCGGGGAGAGAGTATTGCTTAGGGTATCGCCCATGAAGGGCGTCATGAGATTTGGAAAGAAGGGCAAGTTGAGCCCTAGGGATATCGGGCCTTTTGCGATTCTTGATAGAGTGGGAGAGGTGGCTTATAGACTTGCGTTGCCTCTAGGGTTATCATCAGTTCATCCAGTATTCCATGTGTCCATGCTCCGTAAGTATCATGGTGACCCATCCTACGTATTAGATTTCAGCTTTGTCTAGTTGGACAAGGATCTGAATTATGAGAAGGAGCCGGTAGCCATTCTAGACCAGCAGGTTTGACAGTTAAGGTCGAAGATTTATCCTTCAGTTCAAGTGCAGTAGAGAGGTCAGCCTGTTGAGGCAGCTACCTAGGAGTCCGAGTCGGACATGCGGAGTAGATATCCCCACTTGTTCGCCAGTTCAAGTATTTTTCTATGTTCTTTCGAGGACGAATGTTTGTTCTAAAGGTGGAGATTGTGATGACCCAAAGGGCCATCTTGTGTTTTAGGACTCTATTCCGCGCTCGTTAGCCCTAAAAATCTTATTTTTACCCACCTCGATTTGCATGTGCAGTCCAGGCGTAATTCCGGTAAGCCTTTATATGGAAAATTGAAAAAATAAAAAAAGTTGGCATTTAAAATTGATTTTAGTTGACTTCAGTCAATATTTTGAGTAAACGGACACGGATCCGTATTTCGACAGTCCCGGTGGGTCTGTAGTAAAAAAATGGGACCTGGGCGTATGCCCGAAATTGATTTCCGAGGTCCCTAGCTCGAGATATGAATTTTTGACTAAATTTGAATTACAGAAAAATCAATGATTTTAAAGAACTCGCTTGATGTTTAATCTTGTTGGTATCGGGCCGGTATTTTGGTTTCGGAGCCCGATACAGGTCTGTTATGACATTTGTACCTTGTCTATGAAATTTGGTAAGAATCAGAGCTGATTTGACGTGATTCGGACCTTCGGTTGAGAAAGTAGTACTTTTAAGGTGTTCTTGAGATTTCATTGGTTTTGGTGTTAAATCCATGATTTTAGGCGTTATTTTGGCGATTAGATCGCACGAGCGAGTCTGTATGATGTTTTTAGACTGGTGTGGATGTTTGGGTTGGAGCCCCGAGGTCTCGGGTGAGTTTCGAAAAGTCTACAGGATGTTTTGTACTTAGAAAATCTGGTGTGTGTATGTCGTATCTAGTGTCTGGTGTGATGTGCTTTGCGATTGCGAAGGGGGATCTGAGCTGGGGAGGACTTTACTCTACGCGAACACGGAGATTGGTCGCGAACGTGGAGTTATGGGGGGGCTTATCTTTCGCGATCGCAGCCAGTTCAACGCGAACGCGTAGCATTTGGACCTGGAGGAGGGGTCAGCCACTCTTCATCGCGAACGCGAGCAAGGGCTTGTGAACGCGAAGGTTAGAGGGCGTAGCCTTCGCGAACGCGATGCGAGTTCCACAATCGTGTAAGTGTTTAGTGAGTAGCTCTTCGCGATCGTGATAGTGTTCACGCGAGCGCGATGAACACAGTCGCCCAGCTCTTAAAAACAGAATCAAAACGGGATTTTTCCCATTTTTCACAAACTCTCCATTAGAGCTCAGCCTAGGTGCGATTTTGAAGGGGAAACTCAACACCAATTCATAGGTTTTGTACCCTTTAACTCATTTCCTTCTATTTACATCATCGCCCATTAAATTCCTAGACACACTTATGTTACAAAGTAAATAATTTACACTTGAGAGGATATATAGATGCAGATTAGGCTGTGACTAGAATGATAAAAAGTTGACTTCCCGCTATATGTTATTGCTTAATGGTGGTGCTATTTCATGAAAAGGAAGAAACAAACTTGCAAAATCCTTTCGACTATGGAAGTTGAGTTCATGACTTTTGCATCTGCAGTTCAAGAAGCTATTTGGTTAAAGATTCTTTGAGAATTTTGATGTTGCACGAAATTCTTAGGGTCATGTGACTCTATATTGTGATAGTCAAGCAGCTATTGCATACACAAAGGATCCTAAGTATAACAGCAAGACCAAACACATTGACATTATGTATAACTTTATGAGAGATATAGTAGCAAGTGGAGAAGTAAATTTAAAATATAATCTTAGGCAAAGTGTGATAGTTGATCCTTTTACAAAGACGATATCTAGAGACCTATTTGAGAAACATAATATGACTCTAGATTTATGTATTTATGTATTGTAACATGACTTGATTATTATAATATGCTTATCAATATTTGACTCTTGAATTTATGTTCATATCTTGTATACATGTGATAATATTATGTATGAAAGTGTGTCGAATAAGTCGTGAGATTGGCTCTCTTCCACGAGTAATCACCTCTTACATTGAGAAACGTGAAGAAATGAGACCTTATAGAACGTTGGTTAGTGCAGGGTCATATTTAGTTGTGAAGGTCGGACTTGACAATTAGTCAAACTTATGAATTCCACCATTCGATTATGACTTGTTTTATAAGACAGGTGTGAGTTTCTCCAAGAAGTTGGATTTTGAGGATTATTGAAGTGAGAAACTCTGGTTAGACTTTTGGAGGTGTCTAGACTTAGATATATATGGTATTGAATGAATTAAAGAATAAGACACACGTGACAATATAAGGTAAGAACACTGTAACATTTATTTCATACTACGTGTGCTAACAATCAATGGGATAGTAGAAGAGTGGATCCCTTCATTTTCATTGTGTGAGGTCTCGAAAAGTTATATTAACTTTAATTGAAATACCCTTTGATATTTTACTGTCTCTTGAAGTTTCAATTGATATTGCTACTTTAGCATGTCATTAATAGCCATGAGTAATTCGGCAATACAGTGCATGCCTAGGAAAACATAATTCGGAATAGATAGATTCGACAATAAATAAAAGACAACTAAAAATAGTAATTTAACTTGTATTCACAGGTTGATCATTACACTTACCATAATGCGAATATCGAGTGTAATTGTGGATACAACATACAGGAACTCGAGTTCACGTCTTATGATGACGAGGGATCGGATAATTGTCTATTGAAGTAGTAAATGATATCCGGGTATTGCGATTAATAAGATCCTCATGTTAGTAGTGAACCTCTTCCGCATGTGATCGAATTTCTATATAGAGCTTTTGTATAACCTTAATAGGTTGGAAAATATTGTAGCTCTTGATACTCGTATATTGTACGAATTATTTATCAATATGAATTACGTGTATTACTGTCATGGTACTGGTCTGGGTCTAGTCCACCATGTGCAACGTAGGAGATGTTGGATATTGAGTTTGGGTCATGACTCGCCCACGTAGACTAATCCGATCCATTCAAAGGATATGTACTTAATGAAAGTTTAGAAAGTTTTAACTCCTAAAATAAAAACTTGCACGTTACAAAAGTGGGAGCGCGGGATTAGTTTATCTTATCGGTAGTTTCTGACAACTTCCCTTTTTTAAATGCCTCCCCTTCAACAGAAAAATTAGGCTGAGCCGTTCTGCCAAGAAAAACACACTGTAAAAGAAGAAGACATCTAATTTATGAAACAGAATCATTTTTAAGAGAGACGAAGTCAACCTAGAGCAATTGATCGAAAAAGATTCTGCAAACTTTTGTTGTTGTTAACAGCAGGTAAACAATATGTACTCTTGTTACAGATTTGAAATAACAGTTTAGAAGTGAAGTTTTCAATTTACTAATAAAGCTTACAAAGTAAAACATTACAGAAAATAGAAATAGCAACTTAAGGATGAGATCGAAGGTTACAAAGTAATAAGGGCTGATTCATGATTACTAATTACTACTAAAATATTAAGCGGTAAAGGGAGATCCCATCTAGGAGCCTAACATCATGGCCGAATAACCTCAGAAGTACAAACTTTGATAAGCAGAACAGAGTGAACGATTATATTATAGGCAATGGTGGAGCTATAGTTTTGCTTACGATTCGGTAGAAATTGATAGTTTTGGTCAAAATCTGTGTTTGTATTATTTTTTTTTTACTTAATATGTATAAAAACCAAAACTTACCAACTCAAATTCCTAGCTCCATTCCTGATTATAGGTCGAGTTTTGTCCGTTTATACTTCATACAATAAGAAGTTATACACAAAATGGTACTTTATTTGACTTTTGACGTTCAAGCAGGCGAACTGAATGTATCAAGAACCTTCGTTTCATGCATAGTTGATTGACATAATAACAGTTCTTATTGCATGCTGCTGATTTGGGAAGCAGCCCTTGCTGAGTTGCTGTAACAAAGCAGACTTTGTTAACCCTTAAAATTGGATAACAATTAAATTTATAAGTGATTTTAAGGATATGTGATTTCATTTGGCACAAACTGAGAAATACGAAAATTGATGTTAGAAATTAACGGTAAAATAAAGCAAACCAATATAAAGCGCAGCTTGGCCCTCGAGCTAGACCGCCGTCGAACAGACTGAGTGTATAATTGAAAAGTATGAACTGAACAGATGAGCAAGAATACTTAAGAGAGAAAATGTAATATATTGCTTTGCTATGCGTGAATATGATGATTACAAAATGATCGGAACCCCACTTTGATATGGATTCGTATCGAAAACGCGGATAATGCAAAAATACACGGAATCAAAAAGATAGAAGATTATGATTTAAAATAGAGAAAGGCAAGAATCTAACTATGAACTACTTAGACCCTTTGAATTTACTATAATAAATATTAATCGAGAAGAAACACGGATTAAGCTAAGTAAAGAATGCAATTCAAAGCCCCTAGAAGATATATCAACTAGAACAATGAATTAACATTCAAATATAAAAGATAATCCAAGAGTATGAACATGAACACATACATGATAAACCTAATATCGGTAATCTATTTCTGAAACCCAATAACGGATGAACTAGTTAGACCCCTCAAATTTCTATAATAAACGCTAATCTAGAAAGAACAAGAACAACTAATGCGGATTAATCTAAGTAAAGAATGCAATCCAAAGCCCCTAGAAGATATATAAACTAGAACAATGAATTAACATTCAAATATAAAAGATAATCCAAGAGTATGAACATGAACTCACACATATAAACCTAATATAGATAATCTATTTCTGAAAGCAAAATAACGGATGAACAGTTACAATTTCTATTTTTGGAATTTTTCAATTTTTTTTATTTTCAGATTAAATGATAATCAAAACAAAGACCCAAGGATTGATAGAACAATCCAAAACTTCCGCTCTGATACCAAGATGATACGGATTCATATCGAAAACATAATACAAAAATACACGGAATCAAAAAGGTAGAAGATTAGAGTTTAAAATAGAGAAAGATAAGAACCTAACTATGAACTAGTTAGACCGCTTGAATTTACTAAACACTAATTGAGGAAGAACACTAATAAAAAACACAAATTAAGCTAAGCAAAGAATGCAATCCAAAGCCCCTAGAAGATATATCAACTAGAACAATGAATTAACATTCAAATACAAAAGATAATCCAAGAATATAAACATGAACTCGTATATGATAAACCTAATATAGATAATCTTCGAGCCTCGGTAGTTCCAAGTCAGCTAGTGAAGAAATCAGAAGTTTTAGAATCAAAATCGACGGAGGGGGAGAAAATTTTTGAATTTTCTATTTTGGAAACAAAGAAACAAGAACTCTTGGATTATCTATTATATTATCTTTTGTATGACAAAGGATTATCTATATTAGGTTTATCATGTATGAGTTCATATTCATACTATTGGATTATCTTTTGTATTTGAATGTTAATTCATTGTTCTAGTTGATATATCTTCTAGGGGCTTTGAATTGCATTCTATGCTTAGATTAATCCGTATTAGTTGTTCTTGTTCTTTCTAGATTAGTGTTTATTATAGAAATTTGAGGGGTCTAACTAGTTCATAGTTAGGTTCTTGTCTTTCTCTATTTTAAACCCTAATCTTCTATCCTTTTCTATTTCGCGTATTTTTGTATTATCCGTATTTTCGATACGATTCCATATCACATTTTATATAGTAGGGGAACTCTACTTACGGTACAATTCTAAATACAGAAGGAAATTGACTAAATAATCGGTCTTGATTTGATACGTGCCGAGATTTTCGCCACGATCCTTGCCCGATCACTGATATCTCGACTTTCCGTTATTCGACTCAGCATGCTTTCTTCGGTCTCGCTTGATGCTTATCATGTTCGGTCTCGATCTCGGCTGGTCTCAATCTTAATTGGTTCTCGAATTACGAGCTAGGTAATGTATCTTCATGTTACGATCCGATATAACACGGGACCGAACCTTGGCCTGCCATCCTGATCTACCAAATCCGGCAAGCCCGATTTTGATCGTATACAAACTTATTTCTAGTGCTAATTTTTTGATTGTTCATTAATCTAACTTTCAATTTCTGTACGGAGTATATAACTTCCCATATATGTGAGAAGACGAGAAGGCTATTAGCTTGAGATGGAGTGGGTCGCTTATACTGATATAGTGACATTTGGCTTTCAACACCACAAATAACTATTGCAACCCTTATTTTCCTAATGTTTCGTTCTTTACAATTAGAGATGGCTAGCTATAGGAACTATTAACTGCCCTATGAATTTAATTACTATTGTAATAAAAATTGGTAATTGGCCTAAAAGTAGTCCCGCAGTGTGCGTTTAGAATTCTAGTGGTTTGTCACTCGAATGGGACTATAGGAGAAAGCTTCATAAGCTATTTAATAAAGTAAAATCTTATTGGTTCACGGGTTCAAGTGGCTTTTGGAATCCTAGTAGCTTGCCTTTCGCCTAAGATTATAGGAGAAAACTGTAAAAGCTATTTAAAGTTAAAAAAATATATATATGTAAGATTATACGAGAAAGTTACATAAGCTATTTAAAGTTACAAATTTACAATTGCATTGTTTGTCAGTTGAAAGCAATTTAATTAGAGAGGATGATTAAGCATACGAAATAGTTGGACTTTTCTTCCTTGTATTAGTTACTTGTACTTATAATCCACGAACTGGATGACACCTTTATTACCTAAAAGTGAGAAAAAAGGATTCCACTGTCGGAACTTGAACCCGGGTCTCTCGGGTAAGAGTCAAGTATCCTAACCATCTAGACTACAACGGAAGAGTTGTTACCTTATTGGTACTAATATTTATAAAGCATTACAGTATCGATAGATCTAACAAGGAATCATTCTACGGAGCAATTAACACTAATTCCATATTACTTTCGTTAGTAATGCTTAAGTCCTGATTAAGATTTTAGTAAGTTTCAAATTATCCACCGTGAGAGAAAATAACGAAATGATAATTTTTCTCCTGCCCCATTTGTGGGATACATTGAATTTTTTAGTTTTTGATACTTTTTCCTATCTTTAAATGCATATCCAACAAGTAAAAAAATAAAAATAGAGGCGAATCTAGGAATAGAAGATTTTAGGTGGTACCACACAGTTACATAGACAGGTTGCTATTACATTGTATAAAAATGATATACTGCAAATCTCAACCAAATAAGTTGGCAAATCAAGCAAGCAAATAAATAAATGAAAACGAAGAGCTTCTTTTTCATATTATTAAAATTGGCAGCCACCAATTCTTATGTACAAAAGAATATGAGAACGTCCTCTGGTGTCGAGGGAATTGCACGTATAGAGATTCAAAAAAGAATCGATCTGATCCAGGTCATAATCTTTAGGGGATTCCCAAAATTATTAATCGAAATAAGAATATGGTCCAGCTGATTTTATTCCTTGCATACTGCCTGTTACGTATCCTGTTTCTTTTACAAGTTTTGGCATTTGTGAATCTACTTCATCATTGTTTGATAGCTTAGTTCGGGTGGCAAAATGGTTAAAAGAAAAAAAATTATTCACTCATATTAATCATTAAAAAATGTGTTGGATAATAAATTTTTTAAAACTGAGTCAAATATGAATAAAAATCATATTATCCACTTAGAATATGGATAACCAATAGATAGCTAATGTAAAAATTGCATGGGGCGCCATATTTAGTCACCCCTTTTTATCTTGTACCCACTTTATTTTTTTGTTTGCATCTGTACCTCATTTCTTGTTAATTTTGCCCTTCTTTAGTAAAAGACAACTTTCTCTCCAAGTATACAACATATTGTCTCTTGTCTCTGTCTCTCTCTCCTTCTTCACGTTTTTTATTTGTTCTTCTCTGAAATCAAACGGTTTTCGTCATTGCATTCTTCTTGATTTTGCAACTATTTTTCCCCAACAACATTAAATGTAATCAGAGGTACGATTTTAATGGTTGCTTTTGTACATTGCATTAACTTTATATGGGGTTTTATTTTGGTATTAGTTTGATGATTTAATTTCTGGATTTTCTATTGATAGTAATATTAGTTAAATCGTTTTTCTTTTTTTATTTGTGGTAAAATAGTTTCCTAGGGTTTACTTTGATTAGTGCATTAGTTTTGTAGATTTTACTTTTACGACTGTGTTTTTAGCTTTTTTGAAACTGTGTTTGTGTTTTTGATTAAAATTCTATATATTCTTCAGTGATTTTTAGAGACGATGGGATTTTTAAAAATTTTGAGAGTTAAATAGATGATGCTATTAAAGTGTGAAGTTTATAATACTTCAAGGATAACTTAATTCTAGGAGCTGAAATTTTATTTTATGTTTTGTAAGTAAAGTATGTTTGTCTGCAGTTTTTGTTATATTTTTTAAGAACTTCAGCATTACTGAAGTTGAATTTGTGTTCTGGATTTGAAAAAAACTAGAACATGTTTTGGCTGAAGTTTTTGTTCTGTAATTGCTGAACTTCAATATTCTTTAAAGCTGGAGTTTTATTCTGTATTTGCTGAACTTCAGCATTCTTAGAGCTGAAGTTATGCTCTATCTTTCTTTGAAGTTAGACGGCTTTAAAATATAAGTTAAGCCAAATTGTGCCAAAGTTTTAACTGATTTTTTCGATAATGTTCTAAAGTTATTTTTCCTACCTTTAATTCTTTTGAACAGATGGCATCTATGAAATTCAAATCACGTAAAGATCCTAAAGCACCTAAAGTACCTAGAATACATAAAGCTCCTTCAGTCCCTGTTGTTTTACCTACACAACCAGGGGAGAGATATTATGAGTTTAGAGATTGGTTTAATTGTCTTGCTTACTGGAAGGGGAACCATGATTTGAGGCGTTTAATTGTAACTTTTTTTACTCCTGCACAACAGGAGAAGCTGAATAATGGTACATTTCGGTTTATTATCGCTATGGAGAATTTTCATTGCAGCATGAAGTTGGTTCATTGTTTGATTCTTTCTCGCGTATTCACCAATGATCGAGATTCCATTATGTCACGACCCGAAATTCCCACATTCGGGACCGTGATGGTGTCTAACATTTTACTTGCTAGGCAAGCCAACGTTAGAGAACTGTTAAGCCAATTATTATTCGTTTTCAATAAATAAATTCAATTAAGACAAAACGAAGTAAAATCGAGTGCGGAATAATATAAATGCCCATAATATTTATCACAATCCGGATCTGGAGTCACAACTCACGAGCTTCTAGGATTTTCTACAAATAGAGTCTGAAATAAATACAATTATTTTGAATGAAAAGAAACAGTAAAATAGGGAAAAATAGAAGGGAACTTCAAGGTCTGCAGACGCCAACACATCTATCTCGAGTCTCCAATAAGAAAATTCGAGCTGCTACGCCTCCCGATCAGCTGGGACCAAAGCCAAAATCTGCACAAGAAGTGCATAGTGTAGTATGAGTACAACCGACCCCATGTACTCTATAAGTGCCGAGTCTAACCTCGACGAAGTAGTGACGAGGTTAAGGCGCGTCACTCACACTACAACGTGTACGCAGTATATAATAAAGACAAAAGGAAAATACATAACGAAATAAGGTAGTCAATTGAAAATAATAGCTGCAACCTCAAGAAATAAGCCATTGACGTTCAGAATTACCAATTCTTAGAGTTCAGATGAGAATACCATAAAACCAGCACATTTCCCTCAAGGAAATAGAAACACATAGGTTGTTGCGACGCAAAACCCGATCCCACCGTACCTCACATATACCTCCCTTATTTCACCGTACCTCACATAATACTCCCTTATATATATATATATATATATGTTGCGGCATGCAACCCGATCCCACCATATAACAATATCAGTGTCATAATTCACCCTTATTTCACAGTAAAAGTCCACCCTTATTCCACCTGTTGTGGCGTGCACCCCGATCCCACCGTACAGTACAAATTCACCCTTATTCCACCATATCAATCCACTCTTATTTCACCTGTTGCGGCGTGCAACCCGATCCCACTATATCATAACCAAATACTCAACGTGCACAGTCAAATTAACAATTTAAACCACGAAAAACTTTACGATCAATAAATACCAAAGTGAACCAAAAAGGAAACCTTGTGCATCATAGAAATCTACATAAGTAATACTACACAGTGAGACCAGTCCAATAATTGATAATTAGAAGGTGCAAGTAAGCCAGTTAAGCAAATAGCAGGGAATCACGAAACTATAAATAGATCTAACATCATTAACAAGAGAAGATATTGGTTAACAGATATCAAGTAAGAATGGAAAACATTTAGGGCATATAACACTTAAGGAAGGGAAAGAGATAATTAAAGAATAGCGAAGAATCAGGGAAAACAAGAAATTCGACGGTGTATAAGCACTCGTCACCTTGCATATACACAAATTGTTCAAGTTCTTCATTCATGGCCTAAAACCCAATTGTCATCCTTGAGTGCTTCATCAACTTTCTTTGACTCAAGTTCAGATATTAGAGCCATGTGAGAATTTAACTTCTGAGACTTTCGGGTGGTAATGCCTTCTTGAGGATTGCCTATGATGAACTTATGAGGATATCCTACTTCACCTTTCCATTCATTTGGAACTTTGTCGGTCTTATGCTCGTTTCTTTCAGGAATTTGTTCGGAGACATGGGACGCAGTTTCTGCAGCCTTTTCTGTAGTCGACTGAGATTCGCTTTGAATCGAGTTTTTAACATTGCCTTCAGGAGCTTGAACTCTTTTTGATACACCTGCAAGATCTTCTTCATCTACTATTTTGACAGTCTCACTACGAGTATTAGTGTCAATAAAGATTACATGAATTGATTCTTCTACCACAAGTGTACGTTTATTGTAAACTCTGTAAGCTCTACTTAATGGAGAATAACCAAGAAATATACCTACATCACTTCTAGGATCAAACTTACCAGGGTTATCCTTAACATTGTTGTGAACATAGCACTTGCATCCAAAAGGATGAAAGTAGCTTACATTTGGCATTTTTCCTCTCCATAATTTGTAGGACGTTTCTTTAAGATTGGCCTGATCATGCATTTGTTAATAATATGACATGTTGTGCTCACTTCTTCAACCCAGAAATAGTGAGATAGTGAGCTTTCTGCAGTCATCATTTTGTCCATGTCTTACAATGTCATGTTTTTCCTTACTACAGCCTCGGTTTTGTTGAGGTGTTCTTGAAGATGAAAAAATTGGGAGTGATTCCATACACATTGCAGAATGTTTCAAAAGCCTTGCTTTCAAATTCTCCTCCATGATCACTTCTTATTGAAAAAAATACACAGACCTTGTCACGACATAACCTTCCCTCCGTGAGAGGGTTGTGACGGCACTACGGCTAGGTAAGCCTAACATTACGAAAAAATAATGAAATTGAAAGAATAAATCTTAACAAGTAACAACAACAGGTAAATTTAATAACTGAAAGCATGCCACTCGACATATATAATAACAACTCTCGAAATATACATAGAATTTCCCCAAGATCCGGAACATCATAAGTCACAAGCTTCTAAGAATTTGACTAATTGTTCTGTACATCAATATTTAGAATTAGTAGAGGAAGAACTACACAAAGAGATAGAGGGGGACTCCTAGGTCTGCGAACGCGACAGATGCACCTTGAAGTCTCCGTAACAGCAGCAGGTGCACAACTAATAGCGAGGCCAGAATGATGTACCTGGATCTGCACACAAACACATGTGCAGAAGAGTAGCATGAGTACACCACAAGGGTACCCAGTAAGTTCCAAGCCTAACCTCGGTCGAGTAGTGAAGATGTCAGGTCAGGCCCACTGGCCAATAATAAATAAGGCAGGAAAATATACAAATAATAATATACTGATTAACAAAAGGAAACACAGCAAATAATAGTACAAAACATAGGTTAAACAGAGCGGAATCTCCCGAGATACCATCTCGTAGTCCCAAAACAAATATGCAGGGACAACTCCCGAGGTACCGCCTCGTAGTCTCAAAGGTAAATATGCAGGGGGATCTCCCGGAACTCATAGTCCCAAAGATTAATACGCAGCTCAAACAAATGAAGATAACAGTTACATCAAGAAAAACTACAGTTTAGACTAAGTACAAGTCAAGAAAAGAAGCAGGAATCCACTAAGCATGCTGCAAAGAGTTCAGGTAAGCAATTAAGACATGAGACATGCTATTCTATGCTAACAGGATAACTACACATGCTATTGTACTCAATTAAGATGAGAACAAGTTATTACTCAGTAAAATCAGGTTTTTCAATAAATAACTCGTGTACGCAATCATCACCTCACGTACAAGGCGCTCACATATCATAGTAGTACCAAATCCTAAGGGGATTTCCCCCCACACAAGGTTAGGCAAGCCACTTACCTCGAACCAAGCTCAATTAATCGGTAGCAATGCTTTGCCCACGAATATCTGATTCTGAATGGCCCAAATCTAGCCAAAATCAATTACATACCATAAATATATCTATAAGAAACTAATCTAATTAATGAAATCTAAGTTAAAGAAAGAAATTAGGAAATCGACCCAAAAAATCTCTCGGGCCCATGTCTTGGAATTGGGTAAAAGTCAAAAAATATGAACACCCAATCACTCATGAGTCCAACCATACAAGAATTACTCGAATCCGACCTCAAATCGCCTTTCAAAACTCAAAATTTTAGTCTAGGGAGTTTCTACCATTTCCCCTCAAATTTCCAACTCAAATCCCTAATTAGATGATGAAAATAGTAATAGATTCATGGAATATAGTCCAATCCGGGTAGAAACACTTACCCCAACAATTTCCTTAAATAAACCTCGAAAGATTGCCTCACACCGAGCTCTCAAGTCCCAAAATTGAAAATGGGAATCAAACCCTCGAGCTTGACCTTTTCTGCCCAGCGATTTCGCATTTGCGGACCTACTGCACCTGCAACGCCGCACCTACAAAAATTCCCTTGAAAGTGCGGAAATGACTTAAGGGGGCTGGGTCTGTGATGAAGAGGGCGCACCTGCGTGTGCGCGCTTGCGGAAAAAGGTCCGCTTTTGCGGTCTCACTTCGCACCTGGGCTCCTTTGATGCATCTCCGCTTCTACGATAGACCTTGCGCATGTGCGATCCCGCACCTACAGTCTCCCCACCGCAGGTGCGAGACACCAGAAACCAGAAAACTTTAGCCATTTGCTTATGTCCAAGTTCAATTCGTTAAGCATCTGAAACAAAGCTGAGGCCCGAGGAACCCCGACCAAACATACCAACCAATCCGAAAACACCATACGAACTTAGTCGAGCCTTCGAATCACATCAAACAACGGTAAAAACACGAATCACCCTTTGATTCAAACTTAATGAACTTGAAACTTAAAATTTCTACAATCAATGCCAAAACCTATCAAATCACGTTCGATTGACCCCATTTTTTTACACAAGTCTTATTCAACATTACGGACCTACTCCAACTTTTGGAACCGAAATTCGACCCTGATATCAAAAATTCCACTATCGGTCAAACTCTACAAAAATTTGACTTTCACCATTTCAAGCCTAAATCAGCTATAGACCTCCAATTCACAGTCCGGACATGCTCCTAAGTCCAGAATCACCCAACAGAGCTAACGGAACCGAGGAAACTCCATTCTGAAGTCGTCTTCATACAGCTCCAATTACTGTAAAAAAATCCTAAGACTTAAGCTTCTGTTTAGGGACTAAGTATCCCAAAACACTCAGAAACCACAACCAACACCTCCCGTCAAGTCACATATGCAGAAAAAGATACGGGGGAAGCAGTGAATAGGGGATCGGGGCTATAACTCTCAAAACGACTGGCCGGGTCGTTATATCCTCCCCTTCTTAAAATAATTGTTCGTCCTTGAACGAGTATAGAGAGATACCTGAAGTGGTGAAAAGATGAGGATAACAGTTGTGCATATAATGCTCGGTCTCCCAAGTCACCTTCTCGACCGGATGACCCCTCCACTGAACCTTCATAGAAGCAAATTCTTTGACCTCAGCTTTCGAACTTGCCTATCCAAAATAGCCACTGGCTCCTCCACATAAGATATATCCATGTCCAACTAGACTGAACTGAAATCCAACACATAAGAGGGATCACCGTGATACTTCCAGAGCATAGATACATGAAATACCAGATGAACTCCTGCTAGATTGGGAGGTAAGGCAAGCTCATAAGCAGCCTCCCCAACTCGCCGCAACACCCCAAAAGGACCAATGAACCTTGGGATCAACTTTCCCTTCTTCCCGAACCTCATAACACCCTTCATAGGCGAAACTCGGAGCAAGACCCGCTCTCCAACCATGAATGAAACATCGCGAACCTTCTGATCCCCATAACTCTTCTGTCTGGACTGGGTTGTGCAAAGTCGATCCTGAATCACCTTCACCTTATCCAGGGCATCCTGAACCAAGTTTGTACCCAATAATCTAGCCTTGTCGGGCTCGAACCAACCCACTGGAGACTCACACCACCTACCATACAGAGCCTCATACGGTGCCATCTGGATGCTCGACTGATAATTGTTGTTGTAGGCAAACTCCGCAAGTGGCAAGAATTGATCCCACGAACATCCAAACTACATCACACACACAGGAAGCATATCCTCTAATATCTAAATAGTGCGCTCGGGCTGTCCGTTCGTCGGAGGGTGAAATGTTATGCTCAGCTCTACTTAAGTACCCAACACAATGTTGTACGGGCCTCCAAAACCGTGATATAAATTGCGTACCCCAGTCAGAGATGATGGATATCGGTACTCTGTTCGCCCAAGAAAGGAAATAATTTTGAAAATTGACAAAGGAACTCCGAGATGAACCATGTCCATCACATGTGACATAGACCAGCAGAGTTAAAGGCACATGAGATGCACATGCATGAGATAAATATATTCTGGTCAAATTGAGATATATTCTGATCGAAAAGATTGCAAAAACGAAATTGGAGAAGGACTCCTTATTCAATAAGAACAGAATCTAAGATAAGGAAGGATTTAGGAGTTGAGTTTGACTAGAACTCTTCTACCAAGGAAGAGTTGCATTAGGATTCTAGTTAATTCTTTATCTACTAACTCCTATAAATTGCAGANGAAGTTCGAGCCAAGTTGTAGAGTGCGAAATTGAAGCTACTTGAACCAGCTAGAAGAACCAGTTCCATTTGTTGTCTTTTAGTCTAGTTTATTTGTAGTAGGTGATTACAAATTGTACCTTTCAGCTTTATCTAGAAGTAATTGTAATAGGTACTGAGTGTTCAAGTTATAGTTAACTTGAAGTTTGTCGCAAATAACTAGAGGCTAGTTTGCCACAAAGGGTTAGAGTTAATCCTTAGGTTTACAAAAGAGTTTATTTTGTAAATGTTGTTTGGCTCATTGTTGTAGTGAAGTGTTTGGAGAAAATCCTACTGAGTAGTAGGTCGTGGTTTTTCACCTTTTGAGTCAGGTGTTTTCCATGTAAAAATCTATGTGTTCTTTACTTTTCTGCATTTATTATTTCACAACAGTACGAGTTGGAACACATAGAAGAACCAGGTCCTTCTGTAACGACAGCACTCGAAAATTGGACTCCACACCCCCTCCCCTATTGTGTGGTATTGACGTATAAAACATCAATTGGTATCAGAGCAGGTTATCCTTGAAAAGACTAACACCTTGGAAAAGACTAAAATGAGTGCACCACCTGAAAACTGGGAGGGTCAATCAACTACAAGGCCACCACTCTTTAATGGCCAATATTACTCCTGGTGGAAGAACAGGATGAAGGATCACTTGATTGGAGAAGACTATGAACTTTGGGACATAGTCACTGATGGTCCTCTAGCCACCATGAAGAAGACTGCTGAAGGAGTAGATGTACCAAAAACTAGAGCTGACTGCACTGTTGAGGATCTGAAGAAATGGGAGAAAAATGCTAAGGCCAAAAAGTGGCTAGTTTGTGGACTAGGTCCAGATGAGTATCGTAGGATTCAAAGCTACACCACTTCCAAAGAAATCTGGGATACCTTACAAGTAGCTCACAAAGGAACACCCCAAGTGAAAAGATCAAGAGGTACTCTATTATACTCTCAGTATGAAAACTTCACTATGAAAGAAGGAGAGACAGTCCAAGAAAGGTACACAAGGTTCACAACTCTGACAAATGAACTTAAGTCTCTTGGTAGAGTCATTCTTGAAGAGGACAGGGTAGAGAAGACCCTGACAAGGGTCTTACCAATTTCCTGGGAAAGTAAAATCACTGCTATCTAGGAATCCAAAAATATGGCAATCCTCAGATTGGACGAGCTAATTGGAAACCTTACTGCATATGAACTTAGAAGGCAGACAATGAAAATGGATACTCCAAAGAAGGAAAGGAGTCTAGCACTGAGAATCACTGAGGGAGCAGATCTGGAGGAAGACGAGATGGCCATGATTACCAAAGAATTCAAAAACTTTCTCATAAGGAAGAAGGGCATCTCTAGAGGTGGAAACTACAACAAAGCAAAAGCTCTAGAGAGGCCAACCAACTAGGGATGCTATAAGTGTGGAAAGACTGACCACCATATCAAGAACTGTCCTCAGTGGGAACTGGAATGGAAAAAGGAGAGATTTGAAAAAAGGAACAGATTACTATTAGGGATGATAAGATCACTTAATTCAACCAGTTCAGAATGTAAATACATTAAAAAAAAATGAAAACAAAGAAAAAATTGGCTAGAAAAGTCTGAAACGGGTGTAAATAATCAGATTAACAATTGCTCAGTCTCATACTGTAAAAAGTATACTATTATGCCATGTTTTGATATGACTCACTGATCACAAATGAAATTTTTTCTATCTTTGCAAATTGAGGCTTGATCAAGAGGATTCTGAAATGATAAACCTGGTTCATCGTGCTGGTTCATCTGAAAGGCAAGGTATATGTTCTACACTCTGCACAGTTTGAAATACTAACAATTAAATCATGAGCAGAACTCTGCCCAAACTCAAAATCTTTTCAAAGCCTATCCATTTTACTTTGAACCAGTTCTGTTTCAACAAGAATCCTCACCAAATTAAAATACCTAGATTCTAGGGAAGCCTTAACCATCAATTCAAAACTAAAAGCTCATTCAAGACATCCCCTCCCTTACAAAATCATTACCAAATTTTCGATGACTCGGGTAACATCTGTCCCAAGTCCTTCTTCTGAGGTCATCTATGATGTTGCTGAAAAACTTAGAAAATAGGTTCATACTGGTTGGGTCTGTAATAGATGTGGAGTTTCCGGAAACAATAAGAATATGTGGTAAAAATTAAATCAAAAAAATTGAGAGTGAGGGAGTACGGAGTAATGAGAAAGGGAAAAGGGAAAGAAGTGGCTGATTCTTCACCCACCTCTGAATCTTTTAGAATGGCTATTTGTGGAGCTGAGCCAGAAAATGAGAAAAAAAGTAGCAAGAACGCAGGGGGAAGTGAATCAGGAGAAACCGCTGAAGGGTTAGTAAATTTAGGAAAGGTACAGATGAACCTGGTTCATCTACTTAGGAAACCCTGGCGGATCTGCTGAAAATGTTAGGCGATAATCACAATCCAAAGAAGAAAGAACTCCTAAAGCTCAAACGTCTGGAACAACAAGAGAAAGTAAGAAAATAAAAGTTGCTCCTTCTGAGACTTCTAATATTTCTCTTCCAAGAGAAAGAACTACAAGGAGCAAGGTAAAGCAAAGTGAGGACGAGTTGAAGAGAGCTTTAGCGGAGACTAAGAAGAAAAGAGTGGCAAAAGGGAAAGAAAAGGTTGTTGATCCTATTGAGGCTGTTGAAGTGGATGAGATGGAACTAGTCCATCAAAGTGAAAAAGTGGCAAAGGTAGAGGTTCAGACCCCTAAGCTCAAGAAAGCAAGACTTCCTCAAAGAAGTCTTCATCTGTTTCTAAGTCTGCTGAACCATCCATCTTGGCTAAATGAACAAGGTCTGCAGTTTTTCCAAGCCTTAATGTCCTAGCCTGCCTAGAACTTTCAGTGACCCAGATTCAGAATTTTTGTTTGTTGCTCATGTTTTAACTGTTTTTGTTTTATTTTGTGGATTGTGGATTGTGGCAGAATCGTATTCGCTCTATCAATGAAATCTGATGCTTTTTGCTCTGATTCAGTATCTCTATTTTTTGATAGTTTGAATTCTTAGTTGATTATTGATGATTAATCCATGATTGCATATGCAGTTGCCCAAATGGCCATGAGTAAGTGTTAAAAATCTGGGATTTACATCATTTTTCTTGCAACTTTTCGATGATGCCAAAAGGGGGAAGATAGATTGTGCTCTGAACATGTGATATTTATAACCTAATGAACCTGGGATTCACACAATTTTTCTTGCAACTTTTCGATGATGCCAAAAGGGGGAAGATAGATTGTGCTCTGAACATGTGATATTTATAACCTAATGAACCTGGGATTCACACAATTTTTCTTGCAACTTTTCGATGATGCCAAAAGGGGGAAGATAGGTTGTGCTCTGAACATGTGATATTTATAACCTAATGAACCTGGTTCTTTGTGATAAATGCTTAATACTCTTATATGTGTCAATGTTGGACTAAGCTGAAACAGGCCTGAAGCACAAAGTTTGTCATCATCAAAAAGGGGGAATTTGTTGGCCCAAGAAAGGAAATAGTTTTGAAGATTGACAAACGAACTCCGAGATGAACCAGGTCCATCACAGGTGACATAGACCAGCAGAGTTAAAGGCACATGAGATGCACATGCATGAGATAAATGTATTCTGGTCAAATTGAGATATCTTCTGATCGAAAAGATTGCAAAAATGAAATTGGAGAAGGACTTCTTATTCAATAAGAACAGAATCTAAGATAAGGAAGGATTTAGTAGTTGAGTTTGACTAGAACTCTTCTACCAAGGAAGAGTTGCATTAGGATTCTAGTTAATTCCTTATCTACTAACTCCTATAAATTGCAGATTGTTCTTAGTGTATATAGACGCACAAAAGCAGAAATTTATCAAGAATTGAGAGCAAAAATTGTGAAGAAATTTTGCAAGCAGTTCAAGCCAAATTGGAGAGTGCGAATCTGGAGCTACTTGAAC
>MDKI01254225.1:0-47370 GCA_005239505.1 Nicotiana paniculata
GGGGGGGAGGAGATTGATTTTAGTCAGTACTTGACTCAGCACCAACATATATGATGTCTGCTCTCCATAACAGTAAAATTGAAAGAAGATTGATGCTTTTGAGAAGGAACTTCATATGGAAAGGAAATAGAGAAAAAAGGTGCTTTCATGTAGTGAAATGGAACCTAAGCATAGGAAACTCAAAACAGCACAATTCAAGTTTACTTATAAAATGGATATGGAGCCATGGACTGAAGGGAGAAGCTCTATCGAGGAGTGTGATCAGTGAGAAGTATGGAAATGAAATGCAATGGGTTTCAGGAAAAGTAATCACATCATATGGTACAAGTGTATGGATAACCATCAGAGCTTTAGGGCCTTCTTTCAACGAAAATGTCAGCATTGAAGTGGAGAATGGAAGAACATCATTCTGCAAAGATAACTGATTAGGACAAACCCTTAAGTACCTTTTTCCAGACATAGTCAGCAAGATGCAACAGTAAACGAAATATGGGGTCAACGGGGTTCAAATCTGAACTTCAGAAGATTGTTATATGATTGGGATATCAAAAGAGTTGCTAATCTTTTAGTGCCCTGGAGCGATTCAAAGGCACTAATGATGATCAAGAGGACAAGCTTTTGTGGCTGAAACACGACGAGCGAGTCTCCCTAGTCAAATCCTCATATGATGTTTTGATTCATACTGGCCAACAGGCTAATTTGTGGCCTTGGAAACACATATGCAAAGTTAAAATTTGATACAAGGTGGCTTGTTTTGTTTTCTTGGCAACAAAAGAAGCTTGTCTGGGCCAATAAAATTTGAAGAGAAGGGGGATTCGGCTTTTGTTCAAGATGTTCTGGTTGGAAGGAGGCAGAAAGCAGCAGCCAATTGGTTTTGCATTGTGAAATCACCGATCAATTTTGGCAGAATTTACTAAATGTGAAAGGCATTAAATGGACAATGCCAACATTGACTAGAGGGCTATTGGCATGCTGGAACAGTTTGGCAGATGTGTCAGACAGAAGAACAGATGGAAAGTAATCCCTGCATGTATATGGTTGAGTATTTGGAAGGAAAGAAGTTCAAAATATAGAGGATAGATATAGTTTTAAGCAGAAGATTAAGATGAATTGTTGTTACCTCTTTCAAAAAAAAGTTTAAGATGAATTGTTTTCTTCTATTTCACTTTTGTTGCAAAGAGAAATTTACGGACGAATCAAAGTCTACTTCAGAGGTTTTAGAATCCTTGTAAGAAGAATTAAGAATATACTGTTTTTGCTTTTTGATTTTAAGATATGGCACACAGCACAAGATGATATTTATAACATTTGTTACCTTTCTCATAAAAAAGAAGATAGGTTCCACACTATATATTTCAACATTCTCCATTGATTTAGAAGTTTCAGTGTTATTTAAAAGGTAAAATGGTGTGTTATAGCATAAACTTAGGACCCGTTTGGCCATAGATTTTGCTAAAGTAAATTTGGGTTTTATTTGGCAAACACATGTTTGGCCATAGATTTTACCTACATCTCCCAAATCCCAAAACCAGCTCACTAGCTGGTTTTGGGCCAAAACATCACTATTACATTTTTTAAAAATTGCCCCAAACTTTTGTATTTTATAAAAGAGCCCACAGTTTATTATTTTGTAACAATGTTGCTTCGTCTTCTCGGTCATCTGATAGTGTATCATGTAGCTCGTTATAAAAATGTATCAAATTTATTTATTTTCAGGACTATGGTTTGCGATAATATAATGAATTTTATTGATAATGGTATTGCTGAGCATTTGTGATAGTTTTTGGAACTTGTGGGTATAAGTCATGTTTCATGTTTTTCCAAAATAAATGTGGGGAATATGTTTAGAAAACTAATGTCCAAACACATTTTCATCTTCAAAACAAACTTCAACCAAATCAGATTTTTCAAAACAAAATTGGGAATTTATGGCCAAACGCTAGCTTAGAAGCCTGGCAGGCTGACACTAAGCTAGTGCCCGGATAACTGTAAAGTTCGAAACTTCAGTCTTTTTCAGTTAACTTTTCAAACAAATTAACAAACAAAAAAAAAGAAGGAAAACAACATGCAAACATTTGCACAGTACCTTAAGAATGGGATAACTAACTCAGGGAAAAACATAGAATGGTCAATGACAGCATTAATTTAGTTACCTCAAGAAGCTCAGATCCCCAAGGGGGACTTGTCCGAAGAGTGTGCCTATCATACTCAAGGAAAAAATCCCTAATGCGTTCACTAACTGGGTACAATGATGAACATAGTCGTAAATGAAGCTTGAATATATTCTTGCCATCTTCCAAGTAATCCAGCCTCTCCTGCGAGAAAGAAAACATAAAGAAATTATGATATCATCAGAACAATCATATCTATTACCTGTCAAAAACAAAAACAAACAAAAAATTAACAAAAAAAAAAATAACAAACCAAAAGTGTGAAATCCAATGGGACTTGGACAAATGGCCAAGGTAGCATGAAAACTAATCAACGGACGGAAGCTGCCTTAGGACAAAACAATTATCTACGGCTGGCAGCAGAAAAAGTGTAGCAGTTCTGATATCATCTTTGCTGAAAAAAGTAATGATTCAGGATTTGGCATTTACTTGAAAAAAGAAAGAAAACTAAGGAAAAACCCAGGCTAGGTCTCACTCACTGTCACAATGACAGCCAATTATCGGAAGATAAAGGCTTGGAATTGGAAAGAGCTCATTGTCGAAGGTTATTGAGCTTTGTGATAAGCATTGTATTGTTCGATCATTGGATGCTCTATGTAAAGTATCATGTTTTGTAGGGCTCTTTAATTTTTGTATACACCTTAAATGCAGGGCTTTCCTCAGCATACAAGAAAAAACTAATTTTCGTGAAAAAGCTATAAGGAACTTTTTCAAGTACAAGTAACAACTTGGTACATTCAACTAGAGAAGATGTCAATCTTTTTTTCTTTTTTGACAGGTAAACAGAAGATGTCAATCTTGAACAGTGAAGAGTTGCCCTAGCCCTTTAGTGCAGCTACAAACCATCAGTCATGAAGACAAACGAAATTGAACTCCCAGAAAAAAAGATGATATCAAAAGTTGAACAATGAAATATGCTCCCAACTCAAAGATACACATTACCAGTTCATACGTCAAGCAGAACTAAAAAATGAAGGGTAGGGATGGAAGGTTAACAATGGCAAACATGATTTGAAACAAACCTTGGCACTATCTTGAAGATAATGAGGAACTAATTCTTTCATGATTGGCAAGGAAATCTCAGATCTGAACCTGTATTAAACCCCAGCATGTTAAAAACTGCATACTTCTCGAGAGAATATACATTGACAAGGAAAGATAGAGCTTTAATTTCCCTTCCCAAAGCTTTACAAACAACAACAATAAGCAGACCAACTAGTGAAAGTTCTTGGATGAAAGTTCCTCTTTTGAGCAACCACCTCCTTTTACTTATAGGGCAAAGATGTATGCTAGAAGGAGAAGACTGTAGCATACAAGAGACATAGAAAGTAAAGAATCTTAAACAGATATCACACTCTACATCAGTCATCCACGTCAATTGGGACCTGAAATGCATTCCAAAAATTTAAATATTCTGTAATCAGTATGAAGCTAAATTTTACGCCTTAAAAAGCTCGCCAGTTTCTTTCTCTTCAGGTTGTCTGCATTAAGTGCCAAAGGGACAATGTATCATACTGAGGCTCTTTTCCTTTTCCTTTTGAAAACCAAACTGTGAAGTAACCCTTAAACTGTTCTTAGCATCCCCGCTTCATGATGAGGTCCAAATTGAAGTCCAGATTCGATGCACTACAATGCAATGAAGCAGTACATGATTCACATCTTTCCTTTTAAACATGAAGCATCCACTGACACGAATGATGTTCCACTTCCTCATGCTCTCAGGACTAAGGTTTTCCTTGCTGCCAACAGGACACAAAAAAGAAAGGAAAAAAAAAGGTTTTCCTGGGTGCTATTGGAAATAATATTGTTCCAGGGAGGGGAATCTATGTTATCTCTCTTCACGAAGTATGTGACGGAATGACTTTACAATAAACCACCATTTGTCCTTCTAATTTCCAGGTATCATCATCGCGGCTGGAAATTCTCTTTTTGTGCAGTAGTTGAAGAACACCTTGAAATTCTTTTGATAAGGAAGATTCTGAATTCTTCAGTTTCTCGATCTTACAAATTTCTACTAAGTCTAAGTTCTGCTCACTCCTGTTTCATCATCTTTATGACACTTGATATTTGCTGTGAGGAGATGCTAAAGATTGTCGGGGAGTTTCAGAATTTGGCCACATATGATTCAAGAAGTTGATCCACCATTCCCTCCATATAGCAAGCTAATTCCCGCAGTCCTCCATTCTCCATCATGCGCTCCATACTTGTTTTGAATACTCTCCTCTGCAATGCCAGCTCCTCAAGTCCAAATATGCATGTCCATTTTCCCGTAGGTCCCTCTTGAATGCCCTTATTAGATTAAGTAAGTCTTTAGGAGAATGAGTTCCTTTGGATTGGCCAAAAGCAATAAGAACTGGTTTAGCTTAGAAAACTGAAAGTAGCTTTTAGACACCAAGTCTTTAAACACACTTTAAGTGTTAGCATTGATTTTACAAAGAAGGCTATGTTTGTATAGAAGTGCCAAAACTGATAATGAGCAAGTAGTTGATGCGGGTTAAAACGACTAAAATGCCTTTAGAACTGTTAATATTAAAAATGAGCAAATCGTTGAAAGATTTTTAATTGATTCAAATATAAATAAATTTATGTCTCAATTCATTTAAGTTCCAAAATTATTAGACTAGCTTATTTTATAAGTTATTTATTCAAATAACATATTAATCCCTCATCCCAATTTATGTAGTGGTGTTTTACTGGACACGGGTATAAGAAAGAAAAACTTTTGAAATTTGTGGTCTAAAATAAGCTATAGACAATTTTTGTGGCTATAAATCACCACGTTAAGGGTAAAATGGCAAGGACAATTTAAATCGTTTCTACATAAGGAAGTATGACATTCTTTATGGGACAGACTGAAAAGAAAAGTATGCCGCATAAACCGGAACGGAGAGAGTAAAAATTTGACTAATGTATGCAAGCAAAACATCATACTCCCTCCATCACTAGTTTGACTGGATACGAATTTAAGAAAGAAAAACTTCTAAAACTTGTGGTCTAAAAAAAGTCAATAGGCATTTGTATGGCTATAAACCATTTTATCAAGGGTAAGATACGAAGTCTTGTAAGGTTCTCTACTATTTGGAATACTTCTTGTATAGGCTATTTTTTTTCTATCAAGTAATTAGAATTATATTAAACAAGGGCAAACAAGCCTGTATACAAGAAATATACCAAAAAAGTGGAAAACCTTAAAAAAATAAATGATTTTCTACAAAAGACACCCAATCTTCTATACATATAAAAATCTTTTGGGTGCTCCAAAAAGTAATAAGCGAGAGGAGGCTATTCCTCAAGTGGACAAAATCCTTCTCTACTCCATCAAAAGCTTTCTCTCTCTCCATATGGTCCATGGAAGTGCTAGAGAAGCAACATCCCAAGCCTTGCTTCTTCTCTTCTCTTCTTTCACCCCGGCATCACCCACTCAACTCCAAAACATCTCAAAATTTCCCACCACGGGCGAGACGCTATCCGACAAAGTAAGAGAAGATTGAAAAGGAAACTATTCGGGTATTTACTTGCCCATTGTTAATAAATTTATTAATTGATCAAAAAATTATTTCGAAACACGTCAACTAATGATTATTTTTCTTTTAGCAATTTTATCCAAAAATGTAACTACTTATTCATAAGCACCGACACTTGAAATGGGTATATCATCAATTAGTACTTAAAAGCTACTTTCATTTACCTAAATCAAAGGGGCTCTAAAAATGTTACATTTTTACCACGTGGGAAATGAGTTGAGATTCTAATGCCCAATAAACCATATCAACTGTAGTCCATCCTATCTGCTTCACATTACCTCAATTTTACTTAATCTTCCTTTTGCTAAACAGCCTCTCTATCCTCACAAGGTAGGGGTAAGGTCTGCGTACGCACTACCCTCCCCAGACCCCACATAATACTGGGTATGTTATTGTTGTTGTTGTTCCTTTTGCTAAATCCTGCTACAAGAAATTAAAGAAGTGAGGGAATGTATGTCCTCTTATTGCCCATTAGGTTTTGATCATACATAACCGTACTGTTTCCATAATTTGACAACTATATATCACCCAAAATTGATGAAGAGAAAATGACTTTGCAGCTCTCCAACTATTAGTAAACTGATTTCAAATGTTCAGACATTTTCAGGTGAAGCTCATGATATGAATTATCTTCATTCAAGATTTCTAAAGTTCGATTAGCTTCATCTTCGGTTTATTTCACATGAGAAGCTTATCTTTACCCAACCCAAAATAATGCTCCCAGTTTCTCAATTCTATTTGTAGTTTCTTTGCTGGCAAAGCTTATCCATCTCGTAATAACACATATTTACATCAGTTATGCTTTGAACATTAATTGCCAGTTACAAACACATGTTACCAAGATGGAAAATCCCACACTTTTACGCTGCTCTTTTGCCGGAGTCAGGGCAGAGATTATTACTTCATCATATCACTAGTCAGGGTTTTCACATATGGCTGAAGGTCATGGAATAGATGGTCAAGCTAATAACAGCTCAACTGAAGTGGATTATTAACTAGTACCCAAATAAATGCAGACAGATACAAAATTCTACAGATTTTTCCTAAACCCTTCACTGGAAAACTATGTCCTCATTGCCATTACAAAAGATTTTCTTCATAGCGACAGCTCATTGAGAGCAAAGCTCAAAGAGAATATTGTAAATAAGGTACTAGCATGGAGGGGAAAAAAGATCCAACTAGACATAGAAAAACATGGATATTAAAATTAAAGAGAAATGACAATGACACTTTAGTCAAAGAATAGAAAAACATACTGCGCATGTGTGGACAATGGAAGTGAAGCGTATCCAATTACCACCTGGCAGAAGTAAACAAAGAAAAGAGCAACTTATAAGGAGTCTGCCATGAAGCTGTGTACCAATTCTAATAGGGGGACACGCACACACCAACACACGCCTCGTGAGAAGAAGAAAACTAAAACTGTCAGTTTAATTGTCACAAGAACAACAGGGGATACGAACCAAGATGGTGCGTCCCTCAAAAGCCAATAAATATCAAACTTACCGGCTTTGGGGCTTCAAGTTTTGTTTGAAGATCAACATGATAGAAAGTAAACAAAAGGTGATGCAATGGTGTCCAAATAGCAGGCAAAGAAATTTTGATCTCGTCATGGTAGCTGGCAACCCTTGCCCCAACAGCAACTTGTGTGTGTGACCATTTCTGAAGTGGTACACCTGGTTCCCTTGGATGCATAGCCTAATGATATACAATTAGATAGGTAACCAACCACATGAATTTACAAGATAAACTGCTCTGAAAACACAAATACATACCTCTAGAGGTGGTTTCCGAATGTCTGTGTCGTCCTTTCTCAGTTCAACACGTATAAACATGTTTCTTTTCCGACTCATACTAACAGTCAAGGGGTAGGCATATAAGCAGTGAAAGAGCTGCAAGAAAGGTTCATTTCTTGTCGTCGTGCGGAAGTCAAAAGCTTCAAACTGTACACTCGAACATAATTATTCTGAATCAGTGAAGGGAAATGAATCAAATCTCATTGAACAAGCAGATAAAGGCAAGAACCACCAAGCAAAGTAAACTATATCTCAGGATTTGTAAAAATCATCTTGCTCAGCAGTTTAGCCCTTGCAATAAACTGAACGCTGTTTTGGGCACATTATTGGAGCAGAAGATTTACTTTAGTATCCAATCTGAGATAATCATAGTATCATCTTCAGATAAAGATGTACCCGGTCACGGGGCAGAAGGCTGGGGCTTCTATATAACAGGTTAGATCATAGAAGCTGAACAGAAAAAACATATGAATCTGAAAGAACCTACCACTGAAACATGCCAGTTAAACATTCCATACAATACAAAAGTTGAAATTGTAGAACTAAAAGACAGAAAACATTGATTTGAGAATACTTACATCATCAGCAGTATTTTCCACATTTTCATGAGCAATTGAACCATTCCGAACAAGCTCTTTCATCTCCAAGGATTTAGACTTAGAAAAGGAACCATTAGTAGGGCGTTTCATAGAAGCCGAATCAGTCAAATGGTCTCCATGATCAAGAGAATCATAAGTCAGACTCCCACTCTCCAAAGTATTTTCAACTTCAGTAGAGCTAGCTGGCAGCTTTTCGATTTCCAATTTCAAGACACCTTTTACTGGTTTATGAACCTTTCGCTTTGGATCCTGAAATTTAAGTAAATCAGATATCAATTGACTCAAGGGATCCTGAATAACTACGTCTAAATTAGCTTTTGACTTCAATTGAGTAACAGGAGAACAACCTTGTGCGCAGGGATGGGTGTAAATTAAATTCCTCAAAAGGCTCAGTGGTGGTGAACTTTAAGTATATTTCCCTCTTTAACAAATTATAGCATTTTACCAATTACAGCCAGACCATGCACAGATAGAGAATAAGCAAAGTTGATAACAACATTTCACACCCCTCTGCAGGGCAGGAAAACGAACTTAGGAGCAATTAGTATTCCCTGCTGTGTAACCCGTGGCGTAGCCTCCCCTAACAGCTTTATCCATCATCAAACTAAGTGCTTCTGTGGCAAGTATGAACAACACAGGGAGAGGGATGTGTCTTAACTTCAGCCTCTAGACCTTTTCCAAAATACATTTCAGAATTCCTTTCAAAACATCCTTTTTTCTTTGACAAAGAAGTATTTTACTAATGACAGAATAATCCACATTGGCGGAAATGCTTACACAACATGACTTTTCAAAAGAAGGAATTACACGTCTACATAAGTAGAAATCAAATGTGTCCCAATTCACGAGGCAATATGGGGAAGTACGAAATAGAGGAGAAAATAGAAAGGTATTTCGATTGAGCAAACTTATTAGCACAAATATTGAAACTCTACCAACTGAAACAAGATATTTATTGCACTGTTCGTGCACAAATAGTTTTTGGTAAGTAGTATTCATGCAAATACGCCAAAAGACTGAATTCATCAATTAGAAATTTTCAACACACAAGGACATTCTTCTGTTGAGCCGAGAGTCTCCAGGAAACAGCCTCTCTACCCTTGTCGCGGTAGGGGTACGGTCTGCGTACACTCCACTCTCCCAGACCCCACTAATGGGATTTTACTGGGTATGTTGTTGTTGTTGCAACACACAAGGACATTAGTGAGAACAAGATTTATGTCACTGGGCAATGCCCAGGACAACTGCAGATATGCTAGCATGTTGGAACGATCTAGCCAACTTACCTAGGAACAAGACTTGGGGGAACACGATCCCTGCATGTATTTGGTGGATAATTTGGAACGAGAGGAACTTAAGATGCTTTGGAGGGATAATCAACTCTGAACAGAAGATCATTATAAATTGTATATTTTTTTTTCATTTTTGGTGCAAAGAAGCACTAGTAGAAGATGTAGATTCAATGGTTGACATCTTGGGGTCTTTGTAACTAGCACAAGACTAAGTTTTTGTTCTTTTTTGGGTCCTGTAACTCGGGTTCCTCTTACCACAGTCTTTGTGCTAAGGACTGCTTATTGTTAATATATACAAGTTATCTTGTTCCAAAAAAAACAAGATTTATGTCACTACATCATGTAATTAAAAGGAGAAGGATCAACATACTGTACATACTAAAGAAGATTAAATTAATGGTAAAATTGAAGTCAGATAGAATCAGAAACCACTATTTTATTCATTGAACAAATAAGTGAATAGGATCAAAAAGGTAACAAATGAAGAATGAAATTAACCTGGAGTGATTCCTCAGTGTATCCTTCTTTGACTTTATTTAAGTTAGACACTTCAACCACAATAGAGTTACCATTTGAATAACCAAGCTTTCCATCAGCTGTAATTTTTGAAACTGGGTCAGTGATACCCTCTTGAGAACTTGAAGCTGAAACGCTTGGAGCAAGAGGACTGCTGGGAGAAGCAGAGCCAGCAGCAGAAGTAATGTTACTATCAAAGAGTGGAATGATGGCCCAGGCAAAGGACTCCTTATAAGGCATGATCCGTGACCACACTTGTAGCTTCTGTTTCTCTCTCTCTGTCAGATGAACCTATTTAAAGGTAGAAATATTCAATGAAAAGAGAAAATATCCATTTTATTACATGCAAGATGAGTGCATATAGGCGAAATGTATCAACTCACATACAAGCTGAAGGACATCAGTGTATGCAAAACAACATTTGCAACAAGACAGTAAAGCTACACTCTTCGGGGTGGAGAAGAAACTAGCATAGCTAAACCTCAGGAAAAGCATATCTTAAGCTGCACTTGGTAAAAAAGATGGCAAAGTAACAAATTTACCAATCACCATAAAACAAATGCAAGAAAGTCGGTAAACATTTACTTCTCGCAGAAGATAAAAGGGATGCCAGCAATTCCTATATGACTCAGATGTATCAAGAACCTCCATTCCTCTCCTAGGAGAAACTACAGACAGACTAGAAGTACTATTAAAGTTGCTAGACTGACAATTCAACATTTTTAAAGTGAAAACCCACATGCGGCTTATAGGGTAGTTATAAAACGGATAACATCAAACTTGAGGCACATTCTGTAATTAAACTAAAAACACAAAAGGATAAATCAAATTTGAGGGACATTCTGTAACTAAACTAATTTATGCCTGCATAATGCCAGCTTGAGATGAACTTAGATGGAGAATCATGGACAATGAGGATTCATATAGCTGACCCAACTTGTTGCAAACTAAGTCAAAGTTGTTGTCTGTAACTAAACTAAAGACAGAAGAAAGCCCTCCTGTTTGGTACCACGAAGATGGAAAAGGTGTAAATAGAGATGATAAGCAAACCTTTTAATTGCAAAGAGATCTCTTAAAAGGTAACCTATACTAATTTAAAAAAACAGTTTAATTTCTTGACTCTTGTCAAACTCAC
The DNA here is from genome assembly GCA_005239505.1 of Nicotiana paniculata. Taxonomy (NCBI): domain Eukaryota; kingdom Viridiplantae; phylum Streptophyta; class Magnoliopsida; order Solanales; family Solanaceae; genus Nicotiana; species Nicotiana paniculata. The sequence continues at coordinate 11,034 of MDKI01254225.1, forward strand.
CTAAAACTTCTGTTTTAGAAGATTTTGGCATTAAAGTTATCTAGTTGGCTGCAGTTAGTTCATATCTAATACCATATACCTTAAGTCTAGTACAGTTATTCTCTTTCAGACTGTAAGGTAAAAAAAGGAAGACCAAAATGGCAGGACGTAGACAGAAGATCTTCACTTTTTCAGGCTAATGGGAGATCTGTATAGGATTCCCCCCAAACTCTAACTCCTAAGCGTTCATCAATCGTGTATGAAATGCTAAATAAGTGTAACCGCAAAAAAGATAAAGATAAATTCTTAAGATCGTCAAATTAAAGCTTTCTTGTCTGTGTCCCCAGATCACTTAAACCGAATAATGTATTGAAATGAAGTAATCATTAGCTTAGGTGTTGCAAGAAGAGCTCAAGCTTACTGGTTCCTTTCGTGAATAAACAGAAGGAGACACTCCACCTTCTTCAGTTGCAGGCTTTTCTAGTTGGATTAGCAGACAAATAGATGCTGATGGAGCATCAAGATGAAAAATACAACGCCGTTCACAGGAACTGCTTGCCTGGGGATGGCATCACAATAAGCAGATATTACAACATGTTAGCATCAAAAGAAACTAATGGAACGAAAAAATAAAAACGAAGAAAAAGAAAAGCAAAACAGAAGCAGCTTACTTCTTGCAAGTCAGTAGGCAATATATGGAAAATAAAATCCTCTGAAAGTTTTTCTCTTCGCTCCCTATTATATAAACAAATTGTGCCATAAAACGGCTCTACAAAAAAACTTTTGAAACTCAGATACGGAGTGCTGGCATCTCAAAGGCTCAAATGAATAGAGAAATCTTAAGCAGAAACATCGTTTTAATAATCAAGACCAGTATTCAACAATATAAGCTCACCAACAAGTCCAGCTTGAAATGATAATGATAGGACTTTCACGGCAATCTTCAGACCACTATAACCACAGCCATAAAATTGATAAGAAAGATTTCAGGGAGCGGGAGGACCAAATGAATGTTAAATGAATTAAAACCTCGTATACTGGGACATATGAGCTTCTGGAATCCTTTGCCCAAATATTAGTGACCTTTCATTTTCCCAGTCAAAAACTGGTTCATAAGTCGGTAGGGGGGATTCACCAAAATGCTGCAAAATAATGATTTGAGTCACTTTTAAAAGGAAAGGCTATCTTTATAAAGGCCTGCATTTGTGTAACAGGAAACAACCTTAGAGACTTTGACGTTTGAGAGGTCAGAGAAATTAGCTTCAGAGAGTTGTGTCCCAGAAGTGCTGGGGATTTCATCATCAATTGAATCCTCAATCTTAGGTCGCCTAGCATTTGCAAGATGCATCTCTGAAGACAATTCACCATATAAGCATTAGTAAAAAGAAAGGTGATAAAATTGCAGAAAGCACACTGTTGGGCTGTAACTACATTTTCAGATGTTTTACTTTCAGCTAATCAGAAGGATGTAAATAGCTCAAAGCACAACCCAACAGTAACTACAATCTCTAGTAGATCCTACCATGCCGAATTTAAGAAGAGGCATGTCAACAATTCTCTTAGTAAAAGAAAAAATGTGAGAAAGGAACTTTAAAGACCAAACCCATGGGAAAGCTGTTTATCTCCTGTTTACTAGATCAGTTGTATGAGAAACAATTCTCATTAGTTTGCAAGGTGGGAAAGAATCAAAATACTTTTTAGGTGTTTACTTATATTCGAATAGGACAACAGAAAGGGAGTATGCTTTTTAAGATAAGATGACACAAAAGGACTAGTGGACCAGTGTTGTCAAAGGCGCGCTTAAGCCCTGAAGCAAGGCTCAAAATATGTTGAGCGCTTCGCCTCGCTTTGTGGGCGCTTTAGTGTCGCATCAAGGCTCTAAGGCATATTTTTCCTTGCTATAGAGTGTAATCCTGAAAATGCGACATTAAACATTTGATATTTCACTTTATCGTAATTTTTTTTTCAATTTCTTTGTCCATATATTTGTTACTCATGATTATAATTATTAGTCTTGGACTGCATATACATATTTTTACTTTTTCTCATGTTGCGCCTTTTTCCATTAAAGCCCAAGCTTTATTTGCGCTTTGCGCTTAAAGCCCCAACAGACATTAGCGCTTTTCGCCTTTGATAATACTGTACTGGACAATTTTACACCATTTGTACCACTAAGATGTTTATTTTGGAAGAAATGATTAACAGCTTTGGAATGTAGGGAACCACAAGGTCCTTTAGGAATGATGAATGAGGAGCATGAAGAAGTCCTTAAAAAATAGTTGATAGATGCACATGAAATGTGACATGACTTCTCTGTTCAAGTCAGCACCCCTTCACCAGATGGTTGAACAGATCTACTTGTGAATACACACAGATAGATGCACATGAAATGTGACATGACTTCTCTGTTCAAGCCGGCACCCCTTTACCAGATGACAAATCTACTTGTGAATATACACAGATACATCAGAATGTGAATGCCCTTAATCTTGACATACTCAGAAAAGAGCTATCCCAGTAGTAACTTACCCGTTTCAATATCAGTATCAGGACCCTCATATATCTGATTCTGAAATGAAGCTGGGCTGACGCTTTCATAGTGACCATACTTGTTCTCATCTTTTACCCAGTCGGTTCTGTAGCATTGCACAAGTTCGTTTAAATGTGGCCACTGCTCCAAATTTTCGTCAAGCTGCAATGAAAAAAGAAAGAATTATGAGAGCATGATAACAAGCCAGGAACTTATCATGAGTACCTCTTCTCAGCTCTTACAACAACAGGGTTCCACCCAACTTGGTCCTTCTTCACAACACCCCAGAGCAGTCACAAGTAGATGGTAGAGAAATCTCCAAACCTATAATTAAGCACTTGCACTTGCACTAGATGATTCACCAACCTTAGAATGATTGCGCTTTTGGGGGTTGATCTTAATCCTAACACCACTTGGAACCACATGAGAATCTGCCTCAATGATGCATCTTAATAATGCCAATGGGGAGATATTTGATTAGAGAATACAAGTGCGTCCTGTGAAACAATAACTGTGACTAACACATGTTTGCTCTGCAATTGAGGGTTTGAAGCAACAAGTCTCAAGAATCTCCTGCAACGGCTCTATCTATCATCTTACTTAACGCTTTTACCACTAAGATAAATAGCATACAAGATAACGGGTCCCCTAGTCTCAACTTCTTATGGATGCTCAAGTAACCACATGCAACTCCTATTCACCAGGTTGTTCAGATGGAAAACATGATCCAACTTCTCCGAATCTCTATCATATAAAAATCCACAAACTCTCAATTCCCATAGTCATAGGCCTTCTCAAGATTCAACTTATTTTTTGACAAAAATAATATATTAATTGTCATCTTACAAGGAAACACTGCAAAAGACTACATAACTTACGGTTTCTATGATCACTAGTCAAATTGAGAGGCAAAAAAGCTTTCTGAACCCATGTCTTCTGGGAAGATTTGACCACTAGGTGGGTCCTGCCGAAAAGTGACTACCGCGGTGAAGGTCTCAAAACTAGGAACCTATTTCTACCTTTTTTCAATTTCCAATTAGAATTGAGGTCAAACGAGTCATAATGCTTTTTTATGCTAGATAGCGGTCTTCCCCATCGGGACCCACTAGATTTAGAAAGATTATTCCTCTCGCATGGCTCTACTCTGGCAAGTATACAATCTACGTAGTGGCTTCTCGATTTGGATTTCAGCAAAAATGAACACAAATTGTAAAGCTGGTTGTAGAGGATAAGGGGAAGGTATCATACCTTATCAAAAAAAAAAAAAAAGAGGGAAGGTATCATAATACTCTCATGTTGAAGATGATACAGATTAGAGCAAAAATGATTGCTACAACAGGTGTAACAATGTTAGCAAGAACATGTAATGCGCGGCAAAATTGGTAGGTGCAAAAGTTTTGAATATCAAATGATACCAATTGAGCAGAAAATAAGCGGGCCTAGTGTAAAAGAGACACAAGTAATGAACAGAAAGCCAAATACCCAAACCAGAGACTACCACAGTTGACCAAAGTACCCCCCCCCCCCATAATTGTTAAACTTTCTGGACAGAACAGGAAATAAGTTGGGCTAGAAGACCCCAGTGAGGCAATTTCGTCTGCAAGGGTGGTGAGTGGTGACAATACAAAGAGCAAAAAAACTCTAAATCAATGCACACATCGTGCAGGAGGAAATAGGCCAAGCTTTATAGGGGCTGCAGTCGATGACAATTACATGGTGAATCTAGTCTGAAAGCAACATAGGGACTCCGAAAATAAATACATGAGAAATTCGGTTAGGCCAGTGGTGGTCTTCTTAGCATCTTTATGGACCAAACGGTATGGCTTTGTTAGTAAGTTGCCTATAACTGCTTTGCAGCAAAAACTGAAGCGCTGTCGGCTTATTTCTTAACAATATTAGGCATAAATTTCTCATCTTTGTAATCCTTTATCAACAATTCAAAAAGAACTAGAATTAAAACAAAGATAACAGAATGAGACTAATAAAGAATCATTTCCTCCCACTCTCAATCAGTTTCTGTTAAGGATTAGTAAGTCCAAATACTTGAATACCAAACTCACCAGGGGATCTAAATTAACAGAACCGGCAAAGGAGTGGCGTGGTATTCTCCGAAACCGATATCCACTAGATGAAGTTTCCATAACCTGCAAAAAGAAAAGCATAATGGCAAATATTAAACAGAGTAATTTAGTCTAAGTCTTGTTATTTATTTCCAATAAATAAACTAATCTAGCATTCCATACGATATAGAGTAATTCCATATCAAATACTTGCTACAAAAATAAACAATTTAAATACAAAAAGAACAAAAGAAAGCTCATTCAGTCCGTGTATTTTACACTATCAGGTTACTTATAAGGTAATTACAGGTAAACTTCTTGATAAGCATTCATAATCTGATAAATATGGTAATTAACCTGCTATCAAAGGTCAAAATTCACTATAATGCAAAAAATCTTTACACTCTCCGTTTATGTAACTTCAAACCTAACTTCAACACTTAAGAATGACAACAGCCTTAAGAAATCCATTGTCTTCCCTTTTTGAGAGCAATATTACAGTAATTAACAATGCAGATCAGCTTGGGCACAATGCAATATTTACAAATCGGGACTGTAACTATATATATGCATCGGAAAAGGGGAGAAAAAAGACAAAATCTCACTTGCATTTGCATTGTACCTTTAACAATCACATGGCGAGGGGATTAGGGTTTTCTTGTCGAGTGAGTCACAGAAAATAGCAAATTTAAAGAGAGGGAGAGAGAGCGAGAGAGAGAGAGCTGTAAAAACTTACAGATCGATTTCGCCGGAGCCAGGGAAAGAAACCGGCGAGGAGTTCGCCGGAGAAGCCCGATGTGAGAGGAACAAGCTGCTCGCAGCAGAGAAAAAGGGTGAGCTTTCAGACTGGCTTGTGTTTAGTCAAAATATAGTCAAATTAAAACAGACATGGGTCTAAATCAACTATTCCCGAAATCCTTAGTTTTTCCAAGGGCACGGGGACTCTCTTTTTTCATATTCTTTTGCTATTATTTAATCTTTTTCCTCTTCTTTTTCCTTTCTTCTTTCTTTCCCTTCCTTTCTTTTTTTTTTTTTTTTTTTTTTTTGAGAGGGGGAGGCAAATAGAAATGTTATTTGAAAGTTGAGTACAATTAGAGATGATAAAATAGTTTAAAGAAAATAGGTATCCACCTAAATTATCCATTAAAAAATAGGTTTGATAATAAACTATTTTATAACGGGTCGAATATGAATAAGAATCATATTATTCACTTAAAAAATGAATAACCAAATGGATAACTTATGGGTTTAACTTTACATTTACAAAGCCTCAAATTAAGAGTTCTTCAAGTTTGGAAAATTAAAAATTCTCCCAAAAGTGATCATATTCAAGAAGTCATGAATATCTATATTATCGGCCAGATAACCCTTTTTTATCTGTATTGATATGGATCGGATCAGATAATTTATTCGTTTTTGAACTACCTATTTTCGACCCACTCATATCCGACCAGACCACTCATTTGCCACTCCTAAGTACAACAGTACTAATTTTATAGGAACTATAGTCCATAAGCATTAGTAAGGGGGAAATTGATAGGTGACTAAGTTTTCTTATGATAATTTTGAAACTTTTTGCAAATTAAAATTAAGTTGGAGAAAAGATACAAGGGGATTTCTTTTATATTGATTCAACAATTAAGATATTTTTATATAGTAAACATTATACCAAAATAATAAGTTGTCAAATTTGACTATTATGTTGATTACATTAACCATGACTAAGGACATACATTATTGTAAGCATATTTAGTACAAACAAGTAATATAAAGACAAATATCCTATTAGACTTCGTCATATTGAGTTTCATTTGGAAAGTAGTGATTACTTTTAAAATAAAGTTGAAATGGATCGGTGAACTCAAAATGTGACATCGATCGTTTGTACGTAGAATTTGAATCATAATAACCTGCATATATTGTGAGTCTTTGAATATCGCCACCTCATTAAATTGAAGGTCCTCCAATTTTGTCGTTACATGTGGGCATTTTCATAGAATTAATGTCCTGTGCTTTTTCTGACCCGCCTTATTTATCTTATTTTCACCCTCACACTTGCCACACATCGGGTCCACTCCTTATTTCTTTCCCTTCTTCTTCCTATATTCAACAAATTCAAAATAGAAAAACACAAAAAAAAAAAAAAAAAACAATCGTGAAGCAAAAGCTCAAATCGTTGTATCAATACTCAAGACCACATATCATATAGAGCAAATACATCAATAATCCAAAGATCAATTCATCTGTGGATACCAACAAATAAAATCAAACACAACTTGAGAAGAAAAACAATAACAAAACATGACTTCAAATCCCAGTAATTGAAGCAAGATTCAAATAAAATAGAATGAAAAGAAGAGTCTGAAGAAGAAAATAAACTTATTGGTCATTGGAATAAACTATTCTTCGGGGGTTCTGCGAGAATCAAGCAAAATTACAATGATTCAAATATATGATTGATGAAATCTTGATCATTTTGGTCCAGTTTAGCATTTGAAGACCAATATTCTCTATTTATCCCTTCCAGAACTACATACGTTGAGGAACGCACACACATACACGCACTAATGTAGATAAATCAATCAATTATGATACATGTTTTGGATCTGCTTACTTTTGAGGAGCATTTATTTTTATTTAGCTCTCTCTGAATCACTTGTGAAGATAGAATCCTCCAGTGCAAAATTTATCATCTGAATTTCCTCAAAAATCAACTAAAGCTCAATTAGTTGAACCATCTTTTTTATATTTGGAGACCTCTATTTGAGTTCTCAAAGAAAGAACAACAACAAAAATTAAAAATTAAAAAAAAAAGGTGGTGAGTCGGTGGCGCTCCAGTAGCCCTGGTGGAGGATTTTCACCGGAGGCAGTAAGAAAAGAGAAAACAGATAGAGTAGTAGAGCAACTACGTGAGTTTTGCGTAACCTATGCATCATAAAATGCAACCTTCCCCAGGCATTCAAAAATTTGCCAAGAAAGAGAGAGGGAGGCACCGCCTATGCACCAAGGATACATATGGGACCAGTAGGCTACACAAGCCTTTAGATATTTTTTAAGAGGCAGAGATATGGGTTTAAAGAGAGAAAGACTTATCTCTTGAAATTGGAATTGATTTCTAGAGAAGGAATAGATATTTCATCATGTGATTGAAATCCCTATGAATTGGGCAAAATTCAAGAATCTCTACAAAATCAAATGTTAGGGTTTTGAACTCAAAAGCTAATATTTCTACCACCATCTTCAAATTTAAGGTGTAAATCTATAGTTGTAACCATTGACTTGGGCGACTAGATAGCTTTCCTTGGTTGGATTTTTTGTGCTAGCAAAATTGAAAAAATCACATGAAATTATGGTAAAGATGCCTAGTTGATGCAGGATGGGCACGACTTCCACGAATGCATACATAGCAAAAGATATTATGTCGGCACCATGAACTCCCACCAAATATAATAAGTTTATTTAAAGCTCTTTATATTGTTTACGAAATGAAATAGTTATGATTTAAATTGCTAAAAAGGTCTTATGAAATATTATATTAATTGATAAATTATTTTAATTACATAGTACCTCACATATTTTGTTTGTGTTTTCATCATGTTATTATGTGACTATGTGAGCGAGTTGGCGATACATACGAGACTCTTCATTATGTACTCTTGTCCATTTTGCCAAGGTGATGCATCTTTTTTGTGAATACAGATATCCTACGGATGTTGATTTTGATAAAGGACTTGATAATGGCCTCCAACCCTCTTGGTCTCTTCCTCTCTCCCCTCCTCTGCCCCCTCTCTCTAGGGGGTGTGCGTGTGTTTTTGTTTGTGTACAGATCCGGCAGTGACTTTCCAACGCGAACCAGCCACGCACTGGTGAGTGGACATCCGTGCAGATAGTTTTTCGGTGAGTTCTTCCACCCTAGTGGTTGCCGCTGCAATTCGGGCGATTCTTGCATGTTCCTCAAGGTCCAGCCCATCTGGTCAGTCTTTTGACAAACAGTGGTTTCGGGCACCCTCCAACCAGGTTCTTCTACATCAATATCACTCCCCAAGGAGTGGAAACTTTCAGTTTGACGTCCCCTCTATAATCCAGGTTCCTTCGTTTATTGATTTACAACACTTTGTTGCTTTGATTCATATGTTATTTGTCAATTTTTGTCACGATCCAAATTCCCAAGCTTAGGGATCGTGATGGCGCCTAACACCATACTTGCTAGGCAAGCCAATGTTAGAGTTCGCTTAACTATTTCCTTTAACTAACCATTTAAACAGGATAAAACAATTTCAAATTAATACTTAATCTAATGTCTTTAAATAAATAATTCAAAATATAAGATAATAAACAATTAATTAAACCGAGCCACGAAATAATTATATGGATAAATCCAAAAAAAACTACCCAGAGTCTGGCGTCACAATTCACGAACCACTAAAGAGTACTACAAATACTTGGCAGAAAGAAATAATGTAATTGTTTTGAATATAATAAAATAATGTTTACGAGAATAGGAGAAGACTCTCGGGATCTGCGAATGCCAGCATATATACCTCGTGTCTCCGAGTAAATGAATAGCCGCTCTAAATATCTCTACAGTTGGCCGGTACCTGGATCTGCACAAAAGAGTGCAGAGTGTAGTATCAGTACAACCGACCCCATGTACTGAGTAAGTGTCGAGCCTAACCTCGACGAAGTAGTGACGAGGATACGGCGGGGCTTTAGCAATATAACCTGTGAGAATAATATATAAAGCAAGAAGAAAATCTAAACAAATAATCAAGTACCGCAATAACAATAAAATAATTCAGCCGCTTTTTTCCAGACCTCATCTATAACCAATTCTCAAATAATTTTCAAGTTTCCAAACTTTGAACTTTAAATATAAATATTGTCGAGAATATGAAGAATAGTAAAATAAGCGTTTAAGCTTTTCAAATCTTTATTTTCTTTGAAATTCAGTAAAATATAAATGTCCTCTCTTGTTGCGGCGTGCAACCCACTCCCACCTGTCCACCCTTATTGCTCCTCCCTAAATATATCACCCTTATTACTCTTGTTGCGACGTGCAACCCGTTCCCACATGTCCATCCTTATCACTCCTTGTTTCAGCGTGCAACCCGCTCCCACCAGACATTTCATATCAATTTATTCATAAATTTCACAATTTAGGCCAAGCCTTGCACAATATTTTTGTCTCAACAATTATAAATAAGAAACTGTATTTTTTTCATAACTTCATCAATATCTTCACAACCATGAAACCGACAGGAACATAAATATGCATATATATATCTCGTAATAACAATGCCAAACTGCTCAACCGTTTTGTGCCACAAGGAAACCAGCTAAAACAACCAATACTCTTTCCAAAATAACCACAGCAATATTTAACAACAAAATAACAAGGCCAAGTAGTCATAGAAACAATAATGAACATAGAACAGTTAAGACAAGAGTCAATTAAGTTGGGAACGAGAAAGGGATCATGTTTAACAGGCAATTTGGTGGTGCATAGATACTCGTCACCTTACCTATACACCACACACATGCATTTCACATAGCAAATAAGTGAGGATTCCTATTCCCTCAAGTCAAAGTTAGACCAAACACTTACCTCAATTTTGTAGGCCACTCACTGCTAAATTATAACTTTTCCTTTAGAATCTTGCTCTAACTTGCTCGAATCTAATCATAATTAACTCAATATCATCAATTAATTCTAAAGGAACTAACTTTATTGAAAAATATAATTTTTTCTAAGTTCTCTCAAAAAAGGTGAAAAACCGACACCGGGCCCGCTTGATCTAAACTCGGGGTTCGGATCAAATTACGTTCACCCATTCACCTACGAACCCAAATATACTATTAGTTTTGAAATCTGACCTTAATTCGATGTAAAAATTTGATTTTTACAATTTTTTCTAATTCTACCCAAACCGTCAATTTTTACCATTAAAATTCTTAGTTTTTGCTTTAAAAGTGATGAAAAACAGTAAGGAATTGAAAGAACAAAGTTTAGAATTGATTATCTATGACTTGGGGATGATAGTTGCTGAAGAAAATCGCTATTTAGGGTTGTAAACCTTGAAAATATGGTGAAGAAGAAGGTCTGTCCGTTTTTAAAGAGTATTTATATTAGCTGGGCAACAAAAAGCATGCATTCTCATAGGGTAAGGGAACTGGGCAGTGTGTTCGCGTGGGGAGGGGTGAGATCGCATAGAGTACTGGCCTCCCCTCCCCCAGGCCTGTTTTAATGAAATTTGATCGCACAGTGGGGAGTGCGTCCGCACAGCTTAACCCAGGTAAAGCTTAGCGATCGCAACCTTAGAGTCACGTTCGCACAACACAAAATAAGGGCCCCATGAGACTACACTATGCGATCGCGAACCTACCTATGTGATCGCATAGTACAAAACCTGGACACCAGCCAACAATTCTCTTTAAGTGTAGAACACCTCGTGGCCTATCTGAAACTCACCCGAATCCTAGGAACTCTAAATAAAATATGCAGGCAAGTCTAAAAATATCATACGAACTTGCTCGTGCGAGCAAATCATGAAAATAACATGTAAAACTATGAATTAAACCTCAAAACTCATCATTTTCATCAAGAACTCTTATAGTTCATAACTTTCCAACCGGATATCCGAGTCACGTCAAACGAACTTCGTTTTTCACCAAATTTCACAGTTAACCTTTAAACATCATAACAAACTTTTTCTCTAGAACCAAAATACGGGCCCGATACCAATGATTTCAAACATTAATCCTTTTCTTTATTTCATTAATATTTCAGCAAAATAATTTCTTTCAAAAATTGATTTCTAAGGGGTGGGACCTCGGAATTCATTTCCGGGCATACGCCCCAGTCCCATATCTTTCTTCGGACCTCCCGGGATCGTCGGAACACAGATCCGGGTCCGTTTACTGAAAATATTGACCAAAGTCAACTATAATCAAATTTAAATTCTAGAAATCAATATTTCTCATATTTTCACATAAAAGCTTTCCGTTTTCACGTCCGGACTGCGCACACAAATCGAGGTATTTAAAATTAGTCCTTTTTTTGGCTATTAAGCATGGAACGGAGTCTAAATTTATAAAATGACCCCTTGGGTCATCACAATTTTTGGGAGGCATCCTCTAGGTGTAATCTTGCTAAATATTTTACATTCTTGTTGTAGCATTATTGCTCGTTGATCATTGTTGGAACTAATTTGCATTGAGTTGATTTATTATACTTTGGTGCTCTATTCATCTACTACTTGTCGATTTTTGGGAATCCTTCATGTTGGTTGTTTCTTGCAAAATAATTTACCTTTTTATCTGTTTTTTAAGACTGAGTAGTAATATTTCATAATATAGTTCTTTGTTGGTCTAGTGGAAGTATAGTAGTTGGGGTGAGTGATGATAGAGTAAGGTCATGTCCTAGGACGGGGTGGGGGCGATGGTAGTAAGGAGGGCAGGGGAACCTCTAGGCTGAGAATTGGATATTGGAACATAGGGACGTTAACAAGGAAGTGTATTGAATTAGTGAAAATTCTCCAGAAGAGGAGGATCAACATATCATGTGTCCGGGAGACTAGATGGGTGGGTAATAAGGCTCGGGAGGTACACGGGTATAAATTATGGTACTCGAGAGTGGAGAGGGGAGAGAATGGGGTAGGCATATCAGTTGATAGGGATATTAGAGAGCGAGTGGTAGAGGTTATGAGGGTGAATGACATGCGCATGCCTATTAAGATAGTTATGGGAGAGTTTACTTTGAACATAATTAGTGTTTACACGACTTAAGCGGGTTTGGACAAGGAGGTCAAAAGACGCTTCCGTGGGGAATTAGATGGGTTAGTTGGGGGAATTTCACACACGAAGAAGCTTATTATAGAAGGAGATTTTAATGGTCACATTAGGGCGTCGTCTAGGGGTTATAACAGTGTGCATGACGACTTCAATTTTGGAGACAAGAACGGAGGAGGGACTTTGTTGCTGGTGTCGCGCCCCCTTTTTCCTCGTGGAGTCCCGAGGTTTCGACATTTCTGGGACAATTCCCTTCTTTTTGGGATGGGGTATGGGATTTAAAGAGTCGCCACCTCACGGATTAAGGTGTGTTAGGTCACCTAAAGCAAATAACTCATGAAACTAGTTTACGTCACTAGAGATTTGTGCAAGGGCTCGAAATTACCTTGAGGGGAAGGTGTTAGGCACCCCTCGAGGTCCACAACGGTGGGTCCCGGCCAAACTCAATTAAGAGAATTAGTCTTTAAAGGAAAGTTAAACAATTTAAAACAAATAAATATTTACTTTAAAACATGAATTAAAGGGGTCCTACATTTTTTAGCCTATAGGATCATTTCCATGCAATACTTGGTAACTTTCCCAAATTAGGGTGTTACGCATAGCATTAGCGCACAGCTTATCATCTCCTTTACTACCCAGTTACTATCATTCAGTTATTACCTAAGCGTTCTAATAGCTTCTAGTGCGTACCTTATGCGTGCACTACCCGTCCTTTACCTATGGCCCTAGAGGTGTTTAGGACCTCTATTTAAGGTGGTTCTAGACTCACCTATGTTGCTTAAAATGAGAAAACTAAGAGGCAAACAAAAGTCAAGTAGGACTGTCACATAAAGAGCAAATAGGGGCTCATGTTAACCTCCACAAGTAAACAAAACAAATGCACGCTATTCAGACAAACAACCTTTAATGATTTAAGATCCTATAGGCAGGATATCTAGATGAACATAAACAGAATATATAACAGCCTTATTAAAGCGAGCAGCGATTCCTATCAGTTTTCCTACTGATTCTGTTAAAAACTCTGAATCTGGGCAAACTTCAGGCAGTACTAAATCACAATTCTTTTTAGCCCCAGAATTCCTATAAGTTTGCCTAAGTGATAACCGGAATAGAATCCTATAGGCATGGTATCTACAATTGTTAATTATAGACCTATAACATAGTTCATAAACGAGTTACTGATTTTAACAGACAGGTTTTTATCTTCTTTAGATCCTATAAGCATGCTTTCTATTTTTTATATAATTAATTAACCCCTATAGGCATGATTTCTAAGTGTTGAAACTGATTACAAGTATTACTTCCTATAGGCATGATATATAAGTGCGGAAAACTGATTTTATATTTTATTTCCTATAGACATGATATCTAAGTGAGCAGAGACGTTAACAGAATGTCATACAAGTTCAATAATTCACAAAGAAGATCCTATATACATGATTTCTAATGCACATTGAGATTTGAAAATATGCATAAAACATGGTTCTTGATGCAGAATTGGTAAGCGACCTATAAACATGATTTTTAGGATGCAAAGTATGAAAATTCAGATTTCAAACGGTGAGACAAGACCCTATGGGCATGATTTGTAATGGTATGCACATAAAGAATCACCACAACAACCTATAGGCATGATTTCTACCCGAACCTGGCAAAGATATATAACAATCCCTCCCCAGCTTTTACTAATAACCTCATATTTGTTTTTACAAGGATTATTACATTATTACAGACCAATATGAATGAATTACATAAAGCTATTCATTACACTATAGGGAGGCTTAGTAGGCTCAACATAACCCGGAAGCCAGGCCTTCCCGCAAGCAAGTCTGATGTCCATAGATAGTCCATCCATAATACACAAATGGGCTTCTGGTGTGTCAAAGTTCCCAAGGGCCTCAGGGACCCCGGACAATGTTCACACCAGAACCTTTCTCAGAGAAATAGTTGTAAATGATTGGAATACCAGCCCTAGTGTGTCAGAGTTCAGAGGAGTCTCATGGACCCTACGGTAGTTCTCACACTAGGGGTGTTAGGACCCTAGATAACTAAGAGTAGAAGTTTGAAAATAGTATATAAGGGTAGGGGATAATTTTAGAAAAGCAGTTTGATTTTCAGAAGTGAGTAGAAACAAGTTACAAGACTACAAACAGAACAGAACCACATTTCAGCAGATTGGTTCAGACATGGGTACCAGTAATTAAACAATCACAACAAGAGCATAAACACTTATAGACAGAACTAAATAGGGTCACAATTGAATCAAACAAGGTTTTACATTGCTGAAGTTGGCTTAGTTTATTAATTATTACTAGGTGGAATCATATAGACATGTATTAAGCAGAGAAACATACTGAAGTTACAATAAGCAGAACAAGATAACATGAACTAAGTCATAGCTACTAAAAAAAAGAACAGAACATGAACTATATGTCCGGCGGAAACATGTTGGAATTTGAAGCACTAACCACACCTACATGTGGAACAAAGAGGTAACCAAGACTAAAGCATACTAGTTAGAAAGTAAACTGGAAACATATAATAAACAGGACATATTGAGGTTCGAAGTAAGCTAATCATATAAGTCACAGGGAATAAGAATTGAGGCATAATAGTTGAGAAAGAGATGGCCAGGAAACAAATATCAAAACAGAAGCATGTTGATATCTATAGTAAACTAGCTACATAGCATATAGAATCGAACATGATAACAGAAATTGAGGCATACCAGTTAAGGAGATAGAAAACAGGAAGGTGAAGACAATTGGAATCCAAGAGTCTAGTCTTGGCTTTCAGCCGGCTAGACAGTGTAGCAAATCGAAGTAACAGAAAGAACTCAAGTCGTGTGCGTGTAAGTGTGTAAGTGAGTTTGTGTCTCAGTGTGTGCTTGTAAGCATATGCATGTGTGTGTAGGTATTTTTTATGTGTTTTGAAAATCAGAATAGTGCAAGGTTTATATAACATTCAGCAGAGTAAACAAATAAGGCAAGAAAAATTAACGGTACATAAATAAAGTATGCAAATCAATTAACCAATCAGCTAGGGCTAAACTCAATCAATTAATAAGACAGAATCTGGGAAATATCCCTTAAATAAAGGGGAATCTCATACGAAATCAGTTAGCAGACAGGATTGGAGCCAAATAAGGTAGGCAATAAGCCTAAAGACCATTTATAGGTCGGTCAAAACAATCAATACCCATAAATTAGGCCAGTAGCATAATTAAGAAATGCAATACCCATTATGAGTCACAAATAAGGAAAGAATAAGTAAAATCATCAAGAGATATCGATTTTAAAAGAAAACAGAATTCCAAACCCTAATTAGGCAAAGAAAAATCAAGTAATCCCTTTTAATTGACAAAGGCAAAGAATAACTGGCAAATATCAGAACAAACAGTGGAATAATTAGAAACCTAGGGATTAAAACATAGACATGAAAACCAATTGAACAAGTAAAGAGAACCGAAGTTAAATGATTAAATATTTTAGAACTATTTTGCAAAAACTTAAAAGATGAAACCCTACTTTTTAGGGAAAACGAGAATCGGTTAACAATAATAAGAAAAACATAAGATCTTAAATAGATAAACTCAAAATCATCTCAGATATATACAAATCTGAACAAACTCGAGTAGAAAGTGACTAGGGTTTTAAAAAAAGACAGAGGTAAGAAAAATCCCATCTGAACCAGAGATTTGAAGTCACAAACACAAAGATAACAGTACTCACAAACATAGAGATGAACACAGGCAGACTCATCGAGAAAATGAAGGATTTGGACGGAGTCTGTGTTGAATCTCTTTGAGATCCCCTCAAATAACACAAAAATCATAACACCAGTAAAGAAAGGAGGCCAGATGAGGCCTAAGATCGAATGGAAAACCCATGAATTGAAGGGGGTTCAGGTGACGACGCGCTAGGGTTAGGGATAATGGCGAGAGAGAAGAGAGGGAAAAGGAATTCAGGGGCGGCGGAACTTGGGAAATGATTAGGGTTGGGGGTTATTGGGTAATTAAAAAAGGAAGGAATGTCCTGGACCGTTGATCTTTTGAGATCAACGGCCAGCATTGATTCTGGGGTCGGGCGGGTTATAAAATGGGTTATGGGTTAATGGATATTGGATCAGGGTTATGGTATTGGGTTAATTTAATTGGACTGGGGGTAGTAATTGGGCTAAGGTCCGAAACTAAAAGAGGTTATTTGTTAAATACCCAATTAATTTGAAAATAATTCATAAAAATAGCTAATAAATGATAAAAATTGATATTTATGCATAAAAATAATTTAAAAAATTACTTAATATTATAAAAATATAAAAGGTCATTTTCTTGTAAAATAAAGTAATTATGCCCATACGGGCTATTATTGCAAAGTTATTGTAATTATAACCTAAGAAATGTAAATATGGCTATTCAAGAAATAATTAAAGCTTAATATAAATATAAATGATAAAATTAAGCAATACAATTATCATAAAACTATTTGTGATGAAATTAGTAATTATTTATATAATAAAGCTACTGGGATAAATTAATTAAAAATCCTTTAAAAATGCATAAACTATGGAAAAATATTAATTGATGCTCATGCATTGTTTTGGAGATATATATGCATTTTAAAAATAATATAGGGAAAAATTGGGTATCAACAGCTTGATTGTGCTAAAGCCTTTGATTTGGTGATCGTTAACTCGTGTTTTTCGAAGAAGGGGGAGCACTTAGTCACCTTCCAGAGCATAGTGGCCAAGACCCAGATTGATTATCTACTTCTCAAGAGGTATGATAGAGGTTTATACATGAAATGTAAGGTCATCCCAAGTGAGAATATCACGAACCAACATAGGTTGTTGGTTATGGACCTGGCGATTATGTAGACAAGGAAAAAGAGAGTTTTGTTTGGTCTACCTAGGATCAGGTGGGGTGACTTGACTAAGAACAAAGCTTAGGTGTTATAGAAGAAGTTAATGGCTATGGGGGCTTGGAGGAGTAGTGGGGACTCGAGTTGTATGTGGATTATGACAGTGGGCTGTATTAGAGAAGCTGCGAGAGAGGTGTTACTGGTCTCGAATAGTTTCTCTGGTGGCCACAAAGGGGACTAGTGGTGGAATAAAGAGGTTCAGATAAAGTGAAAGCTAAGAAAGCAACGTATTTGAAACTAGTATAGAGCATATACGAGGCGGAGAAGAGGGCCAATAAGGAGTGTGCTAAGAATAAGGCAAAGTTAGCGGTCACTGTGGATAAGACTGCGACGTTTGGACATTTGCATAAAGAGGAGAGGTAGGGATAAGAAACTGTACAGGCTGACCAAAGTGAGAGAAATATAGGATCGTGGTATGGATCAAGTGAAGTACATAAAAGACGAGGAGGGCAGAGCCTCGATAGATGAGGCACAGATTAAGCGGAGGTGGCAATCATACTTCCACGTGCTCTTGAATGATGGGGGAGGGGATAAGGATATTGTGTTGGGTGATATGGAGCACCCCGAGAGTCATCAGAACTTTGGATATTATAGGCGCATGAATATGGGGGAGTTCAAGGGGGCGATGCGTAGGATGAGCAGGGGAGCAGACCGGACGAGATTCAGGTAGAATTATGTAAGAGCGCAGATAAGGCGGGCTTGGATGGACTCTCTGGGTTGTTTGACGTTATTTTTAGGATGCTGAGGATGCCTAAAGAATGAAGTGAAGTAAGATGATTATGTTGTACAAGAACAAGGGTGATATCCAGAATTACAATAATTATAGGAGTATCAAGTTGCTAAATCATATGATGAAAATTTGGGAGATGGTGGTGGAAGGAAGGGTGAAGAGTGTGTCTATTTTAGAGAACCAGTTCGGTTTCATGTCAAGTGATTCGACTATGAAAGCCATTCGTCTGGTGAGGATATTGATAGAGCAATATAGGACAATGAATAAGCACTTGCATATTGTGTTCATTGACCTAGAGAAAGCATACGACAAAGTCATGGCAGATGTTCTATGGAGGTATTTATAGGCTAAAGGTGTGCATGTAGCCTACATTAAAGTGATTAAGGACATGTATGATGGAGCTAAGATGAGGGTGAGGACAACTAGATGTGACATAAAAAACTTTTTGATTGTGATGGGGTTGCATCAGGGATCAACCCTCGTCCCGTTTTTATTTTCCTGGGTGATGGACGCACATTGACGCGACACTTCAAGGGGAAGTGTCGTGGTGTATATTATTTGCGGATGATATAGTTCTGATTGATGAGACACAATGAGGTGTTGACGACAGACTAGAGGTTTGAAGATAAGATATTAAGTCCAAATGTTTCAAGCTGAGCAGGACCAAAATGGAGTATTTGGAGTGCAAGTTCATCGAAGTTACCCAGGAAGCATACATGAGTCTGATGCTTAATACACAAATCAGTCACAAGAGAGACGTTTTTAAGTACCTTAGATCTATAATACAAGGTAACAGGGAGATTGATAAGGATGTCACACATCGTATCAGAGTAGGTTAGATGAAGTAGAGGCTCGTTTTTGGTGTCTTGTGTGATAAGAATGTGCCGCTGAAACTTAAAGGTAAGTTCTACTAGGTAGTAGTTAGACCGACTATGTTGTATGGAGCAGAGTGTTCGCATGTCAAGAACTCTCATGTCCAGAAGATGAAAGAAGCTGAGACGAGGATGTTAAGGTAGATGTGTGGGCATACCATGTTAGACAAGATTAGGAATAAAGTTATTCGGAATAAGGTGGGAGTGGTCCCTGTGGAGGATGAGATGCGGGAGACGAGGTTAAGATGGCTCGGACATATTAAGAGGAGAAGTATAAAAGCCTCAG
The DNA here is from genome assembly GCA_005239505.1 of Nicotiana paniculata. NCBI lineage: Eukaryota > Viridiplantae > Streptophyta > Magnoliopsida > Solanales > Solanaceae > Nicotiana > Nicotiana paniculata. The sequence continues at coordinate 30,198 of MDKI01254225.1, forward strand.
TTAGAAGGTGTGAGAGGTTAGCCCTGGTGAGTATCATGAGGGGTAGAGTTAGGCCTAAAAAGTCTTGGGGAGAGGTGATTAGGCGGGAGATGACGCAGTTGGAGCTGTCTTAGGACATAGCCCTAGATAGGAGGGTGTGGAGGTCGAAGATTAGGGTAGAATGCTAGTAATTAGTCGAGGGTTTCTCTTTGTCTTACACAACTTGCTAGCATTAATGTCAGTATGATATTCATTTGTTCATAGACTGCTATTACTATATAGAGTTTAGCTGCTTTTTTTAGCTTATTTCTATCTTGTTGTTGTTCCTATTTGTTGCCATAATTTTTTTTAATTCTGTGGATAACCGAGGGTCTATCGGAAATAACCTCTCTACCTTTCCAGGGTAGGAGTAAAGATGCGTACATCTTACCCTCCCCAAATTTCACTTGTGGGAGATCACTGAATTTTTTCTTTTTGTTGTTAATTTCTAGGATAAAGTGCAGCCAAACACCCCTTAGATCAAGTGAGATCATTTTTCCTATATTCCATTAAATTGCTAAAATTTAAAGAATTAAAACTTAACACCGGATCGAGACCATTCTAAATATTTTGTCCAAACAAAAGGTTGTCAAAAAAAAGCGCTTGTAGTGTGGCATTGTGAAAGTTTGTGTGATTATTGCTTCAAAAAAGGAAAGAGTCTTTGGGGGAAATTACTTTGCCTAAAGTTTATTGCACTTTATCTTAAATTTCATAGCTTTTCCATGTTCAAAGCAATTAAAACCTTAAAGTCAGAGGCCTTTCTAAAGCATCACATCCAAACAAAAGATCTACTTTTTTATCAATAGAAGCGCTTATGAACGTTCTCAAAGTTTGCGTGATTACTTCCAAAAAAAAAAGTTTTAAGTGCTCATTCGGCTAAAGCATTTGGATGAGAATTGTAAAATTCCGTAAAAAGTGAATTTTTTTAAAAGTGAAAATGGTATTTGAAATTAAAGTTGTGTTCGGATATGAATATAATTTTGAACTGTTTTTGAATTTTTGTGAGCGATCTAAGTGAAAATTTTGAAAAATAATTTTTTGGAGTATTTTATATTTAGAAAAAATTCCAAAATTCATCTTTAAGTGAATATTGGAAATTTTATAGCGAAACACTAATTTCAAAATAGTGAATTTGTTTTGAAAAAAAGTGAAAAATATTTCCTGGCCAAACATGCTCTAAAGTTTATGAAAGTAGTCACTTGGCTAAAGTTTATTGCACTTTATCCTGGATTCAAGGCATTTATTCCAAACAAAATATCATATATTAAATGGAAAAGGGTCCAAATTCCCCTTAAAGTTTACGAAATTGTCTAATGGAGGTTGTTATAAAACAATAAAAGAAGAAAAAGAGGGTTGCAAAGAAAAGTAGAGAGAAAATTCTTATTGATTTTGTGATCAATTACAATGAAATAGAACCCCTCTATTTATAAGGGAAAATGACTTAATCACCAAATAACAAACCCTAAAATCTCTCTAAAATATAAACATTCACCATAAATAAAATACTATTTGTAACACTCTCCCTTGAATGTCTATTCAATAGATAATGTGCCTCGTTAAGACCTTAACTAAAATAAAACTCACTGGGAAAAAATTCTAGAGAAAGAAAAAGAGTACACATATCTAACAATACGCCTTTTGGTTGCCTCATTAAAAACCTTGCAAGGAAAACCCAGTGGGACAAAACCTTATAAGGTAAAAAGAGTGCAACACGCATTAACCCCCCTGATGAGATCACCAATTCACATCCTTGAGCCTTCACATCTCGATTTTGTACACTAGCTTCTTGAAGATTGACATCAGTAGAGATTTGGTGAATTGTCACGACCCGAAATCCCACCTTCAGGCCGTGATGGCGTCTAACGTTGAACCCGCTAGACAAGCCAATATTACTGGATATTCTGTTTTATTCCTTTGTTATTTAGCATTTAAAAAGTGAAATACAAGAACAATAGAAATAAGAATGTGGAAGATAAAAAATTCAACAATTTAAATAATACATCTCACCAAACTTCCTTAAACATATACCCAGAACTGGTGTCACAATTTCACGGACAGTCTAAGATTTACTAAAAACATGTGTGTGAAATAAACAAGTGTAGCTGTCTAGAAATACAAGATAAGACAGAAGGAAAGAAATAGATGGTGACGCCAAGGCCTGCGGATACCTGCAGGACTACCTCAGTGTCACATGTGGACTGAAGGATACTCCCTCGATCACTGTCCACCAGGTTCGGTACCGTAATCTGCACAACATAAAGAAGTGCAAGTGTAACATCAGTACAAACGAACCCATGTACTGAGTAAGTGTCGAGCCTAACCTCAGAGAAGTAGTGACGAGGCTAGGACACGACAAATAATAAACACATGTGCAATTCAATAATATATAATAGAAATAACGCCATGAAGTAAACAATTAAGTACAAATATGGGAAAAACATGCCAGGTTACAAAGGGAAAAACACTTATTGAGTAACAGAACATGACAACCGTCTAGTATCAAAATAACAACAGAGAACAAACAAGTGCACGACATCACCCTTCGTGCTTTTACCTCACAATATCATGGCACGACATTATCCTTCGTGCATTATCTCTCATATCATGGCACGTCATCACCCTTCGTGCTTTTAAAATCACAACATCGGCACGACATTAACCTTCGTGCTTTTAGATATAAATCATGGCACGACATTACCCTTCGTGCTTTACACTCTTCCTCACCCAAACAATAACCAGAACACAATTTGGCAAGGAAGAACCATAATACAGACCATAATTTTACAATATCCCGGCAAGGGAACGATAACAGAAATATAATTGTCCCCGCAAGGGACACAACTATAACCAATGTTACTGAACGTACAACATAACAAAATAATCATCAACCGAACAACTAATCAACAGTGTTCACAACCAAGTATTTCCAACAATTGAATAATCTCCAAAATGAAATCTACTTCATAACACAGTGGCTATCGAAGAAAAACACATATATTATAAGTTATGACTCACGGGCATGCTTGACAACAAGATATAGGTACTCGTCACCTCACCTATACATTGAACATGATAATAACCCGTAGCAAATATGAATCAACACCTATTCCCTCAAGCTAAGATTAGGCCAAACACTTACCTCGGCTCCAAGAATGCAAATCAAGCCTCTACAACCGCTTTTCCTTTTGAACCCGACTCCGAAACAATCGTATCTTTAAATAATCGACTTAATAATATCAATAAATGCTAAACAATTCAATTCCAATGCTTAAATATAGATTTCCCAACCTTCTTCCAAAAATTCCAAAATTTGACCTTGGGCACGCTTGGTCGAAACACGAGGTTCGGACCAAAACCCGATCACCCATTCCCCTACAAGCCCGAATATACAATTTGTTTTGAAATCTGACCCCAAAACAAGGTCAAATTACCAAAAAATTCAAAAAGCCCTAACTCTACCCGAAAACCCAATTTCTACCTTTAATTCCATGATTTTAGGCCTCGATTCTAATAAATGTTGATGGAAATGGAAGAAAATGAAGTTAAGATCACTTACCTATGAAGCTATGGTGAAGTTTCCCTTCAAAGATCGCCCAAGTAGGTGTGGAGAAGAAGAAGTTGTGAAAAAAATGGGTTTATCCCGTAATGGATTCTGTTTTTGGTTTTAAAAATAGCTGGGCAATTTAAAGCAGTGCGATCGCAGCAGGAGGATTGCGTTCGCACAGGTCAACCTAGACTAACCCCCGCGATCGCATACACACTAGTGCGTTCGCACAATGTGTTTTGCTGCCCAGCCCCTGCTAACCCTATTCGTTCGCACCTGGTTGGATGCGTTCGCACAACACTACCCAACCCCCTCCCAAGATTACCATGTGCGTTCGCATGAGATATCGTGCGTTCTCACAGAACAAATTTGACCCTAACCCCCCAGACCTCTATAACCCTGTGCGTTCGCACCTCTTTGAGTGCGTTCGCATAAGGTAAATCCCTGGACACTAGATGACAACAATTATACCAGATTTTCTAAGGCTTTATGCACTCCGACGCCTACCCGAAACACACCCGAGCCCTCGGGGCTCAAAATCAAATACATACACGACCTCATAAACATCCTACAGACCTATTCAAGTAATCAAAACACCTAAATAACATCATAAACATCGAATTAAGCCTCAAAATCAATGAAATTCCTTTAAACTTCAAAAACTTCTAATTTTTCCATTTTCGATTCGAATCACGTCAAACCAAGTCCGTTTCTCACCAAATTTCACAGATAACACATATAAGACATATTGAACCTGTTCCGGACTCCGAAACCATAATACGGGCCTGGTTTCACTGGTTTCACATCAAATCTCATTTTTAAAAACCTTTATATTTTTCAGAAAACAATTTTCTTCAAAAATTCATTTCTCGAAATTTGATTCAGGGCATACGCCCAAGTCCCATATTTTTCTACGGACCCTCCGTGGCCATCACGGGTTCGGGTCCGTTTACCAAAAATGTTGACCAAATTCAACTTTATTCAAATTTCAACACAAAAATAACATTTTTTTCAATTTTTCACATAACGGCTTCCCGGCTATACGCCCGGGCTGCGCACGAAAATTGAGGTGAGATATAAGGAGACTTTCATGGCTTCGGAACACAGATTTAGCTAAAATTACACGGGATGACCTTTTGGGTCATCACAATCTCCACCTCTAAAACAACCGTTCGTCCTCGAACGGACATAGAAAGGTACTTGAATCGGGGAAAATATGGGGATATCGGCTCCGATATAGGACTCGGACTCCCATGTAGCTGCCTCAATAGGCTGACCTCTCCACTGAACATGAACCAAAGGATAACTCTTCGATCTCAACTGACAAACCTGCCGAGCTAATATGGCTACCGGCTCCTCCTCATAAGTCAAATCGTTGTCCAACTGGACACCGTTGAAATCAAGTACATGAGAGGGATCGGCAATATACCTCCGAAGTATAGATACATGAAACACCGGGTGTACGACTGATAGACTAGGTGGCAAAGCAAGTCTGTAGGCCACCTCTCCCACCTTGTCCAGAATCTCAAATGGACCAATGAAGCTTGGGATCAACTTGCCCTTCTTTCCGAACCTCATCACTTCCTTCATGGGCGACACCCGAAGAAATACCCGGTCTCTAATCATAAATGCCAAATCACGAACTCTGCGGTCCGCATAACTCTTCTGCCTGGACTGAGCTGTACGAAGTCTATCCTGAATAATCTTCACTTTATCCAATTCATCCTGGACTAACTCTGAACCCAACAATCTAGCCTCTCTGTCTCGAACCACCCAACTGGCGACCGACACCGCCTACCATACAACGCCTCATACTGAGCCATCTGAATGCTCGACTGCTAGCTGTTGTTGTAGGCAAACTTAGCTAAAGGCAAGAACTGGTCCCATGAACCTCCAAATCAATGACACATGCTCGCAACATATCCTCCAAAATATGAATAGTACGCTCGGACTATCTCCGTCTGAGGATGAAATGTTGTGCTAAATTCAACCCGTGTGCCCAGCTCACGCTGAAATACTCTCCAGAAATGGGAGGTGAACTGAGTACCTCGATCATAAATAATGGACACAGGTACACCATGCAGGCGAACAATCTCCGTGATGTCGATTTTTGCCAACTTATGTGAAGAATATGAAACTGATACTGGAATGAAGTAGGGTGTGCATTCGAATCAGTTTATCGATAAATCGAATCGATTATTTTTTATCGATTTATCGATCTCGATTCCGAATTTTTTTTTATCGAGTTATCGATTTCGATTTCGATTTTGTCCACTTGGCTTATCGATAAATCGATAAGATAATTTTTTTTTTGCCGTGGTTTTCGACTTTTCCCTAACTTATTATTTCCATTTTCCTCTACCCTTATTATTTTCTAATTTTCCCTACCCTATTATTTCCTTTCCTCTTCATGACTTCACGCCGCTTCTGCCTCAAGATTTTCCCCTACGGCCCTACCCTCCTCTTCACGAGTCAGTCACGACTTCTGCTTTAGTTCAGGCGCCGGCGAGCGGCGAGCCGCTTCTGCTTCAGTTCAGATTTCACAATCTGAAGCCTCAACGTTCTGCTTCTGCCCCTTTAGAGCTGAACTGCTGAAGCCTCAAATTTTCTTCACTCAGAATTCCTCCTTTCTCGTTTTCTCCCACATATCTGGTAATTCTCGATCTCCAAATAGGTTCTCTCAGTAAGTTGATTGTAATTTGGTAGAAGTTCTTTTGGTCAGTTAGGTAAGGAGCTGAAGAATAATTAGTCTGCCTGAATTAAATCAATTAAATGTAGTATCATTTGGTATGATACAGTAGTGATTAGTCATCTATCTCTATTTGCTTTCAACTATTTATACATGTTTTACACATAGTATACATATATTAAATAAGGGTGCTAAATATGACAACATCGCTTATAGCTAGTAAATTTTCTTATTGGTGGAATCCCGCAAATTTTCTTATTGGTGTAATCAATAACCGAATCGATAAGCCCCAAAAATCGATAATCGAAATCGAAAAAATTGAAACCTTATTGAAACGATAACGATAAGCATATGTACAAATCGATAATCGATAAGTAATTATTGATAAGGGTCAAAATCGAATCGATAAATCGAATGCACACCTCTAGAATAAAGTGTGCTGACATGGTCAGCCTATCCACAATGACCCACACTGCATCAAATATCCTCTGAGTCCGTGGGAGTCCAACTACGAAATCCATGGTGATACGCTCCCACTTCTACTCGGGAAGCTCAATCTGCTGCATCAAACCACCGGGTCTCTGGTGCTCGTACTTCACCTGCTGACAGTTCAAGCACCTAGCTACATATGCTACAATATCCTTCTTCATCCTCCACCACCAATAATGATGCCGCAAATCCTGGTACATCTTTGCGGCGCCCGGATGAATGGAATACCGCGAACTATGGGCCTCCTGCAATATCAACTCACGAATGCCATCAACATCGGGTACACAAATACGACCCTGCATCCTTAAAAATCCCTCATCATCAACTGTGACCTGCTTGGCACCTCTGTGCTGGACCGTATCTCTAAGAACACACAAATGACGATCATCATACTGCCTGGCCCGACTACGATCATAAAATGAAGAACGGGCCACAATATGGGCCAAAACACTGCCAGTCTCAGAAACCTCCAATCTCATGAACCGGTTGGCCAAAGCCTGAACATCCAAAGCAAGAGGTCGCTCTCCGACTGATAGATAAGCAAGACTACCCATACTGGCCGACTTCCCGCTCAAAGCATCGGCCACCACATTGGCCTTCCCCAGATGATATAAGATGGTAATGTCATAATCTGTCAACAGCTCTAACCATCTCCTCTGCCTCATATTCAACTCTTTCTGCTTTAACAAATACTGCAAACTCTTATGATCCGTGAGCACCTCAAATGGAACCCCATACAGATAATGCCTCCAAATCTTCGACGCATGAACAATAACTGCTAACTCTAAATCATGAGCTGGATAGTTCTTCTCATGAACCTTCAACTGACGAGAAGCATAGGATATAACCTTGCCATCCTGCATCAACACTGCACCAATTCCCACCCGTGAAGCATCACAATACACGGTATATGGCCCTGAACCTGTGGGCAGAACTAACACCGGTGCCACGGTCAAGGTTGTCTTGAGCTTTTGAAAGCTCGCCTCACACTCATCCGATCACCTGAACTGGGCACCCTTTTGAGTCAATCTGGTCATCGGGGCTGCAATGGATGAAAATCCCTCTACAAACCGGTGATAATAACCTGCTAAGCCTAAGAAACTCCGAATCTCTGTAGCTGAAGTGGGCCTAGGCCAATCTCTGACTGCTGAAATCTTCTTGGGATCCACCTGAATACCCTCTGATGATACCACATGGCCTAGAAATGCAACCGAACCCAACCAGAACTCACACTTGGAAAATTTGGCGTATAACTGACTATCCTTCAGAGTTTGGAGGACGACTCGAAGGTTCTGCCCATGCTCCTCACGACTATGGGAGTAAATAAAAATATCATCAATGAAAACAATCATAAATGAGTCCAAATAGGGCCTGAACACCTGGTTCATCAACTCCATAAAAGCAGCGGGGGCATTTGTCAACCCAAATGACATCAACAAGAACACATAATTCCCATACCTAGTACGAAGGGTTGTCTTAGGGACATCAAATGCCCTAATCCTCAGCTGATGGTAACCAGATCTCAAGTCAATCTTGGAAAACACTGAAGCACCCAGAAGCTGGTCGAATAAATCATCAATCCTCGGCAAAGGATATGTATTCTTAATAGTAACCTTGTTCAACTACCGGTAGTCAATACACATCCTCATCGAGCCATCTTTCTTCTTGAAAAACAACACTGGGGCACCCCACGGAGAAACACTAGGCCTAATAAAGCCTTTATCAAACAAATCCTGCAACTGATCCTTCAACTCCTTCAACTCTGGCGGGGCCATACGATACGACATGGTAGAAATGGGCTGAGTGCCCGGAGCCAACTCAATACAACAGCCAATATCCCTGTCGGGTGGCATACCCGGCAGGTCAGTAGGGAATACCTCTGGAATCTCACGAACCACGGGCACAGACTCCATAAGAAACCTCAGCACCAGAATCACGAACATAGTCCAAATAGGCCAAGCAACCGTTCTCGACCATACACCGAGCCTTCATATATGAAATAACTCTACCGGAAGAATGACTAGGAGTCCCTCTCCACTCCAAAAAAGGTATTCCTGGCAAGGCCAAGGTCACTGTCTTGGCATGACAGTCCAGAATAGCATGGTAGGGAGATAATAAATCCATCCCCAAAATAACATCGAAGTCAACTATATCAAGAAGCAAAATATCTACATGAGTCTCCAGACCACCAATAACCACTAAGCATGAACAATAAACTTGATCTACCACAATAGAATCACCCACCGGGGTAGACACATATACAAAAGTACTCAGGGAATCACGGGGCATGCTCAGATAAGTGACAAAATATGAAGACACATAGGAGAATGTAGAACCCGGATCAAATAAAACTTAAGCATCTTTGCTGCAAACTGAAACCATACCTGTAATAACTGCATCAGAGGCCTTAACCTCAGGCCTGGCAGGAATAGCATAGCACCGGGGCGGAGCCCTCCAACCTGAACATCTCTGGGTCGACCTACTGCGGGCCGACCTCTACCTCTCGTGGCCTGTCCTCCACTTCTATGAGTCTGACCTCCACCTATGGCACCTCGACCTCCACCCCTAGCTGGCTGAGGGGGTGGGGTTGCACCTGGTGCGAAAATCATAGCACGAGAACCCGGATGATGAGAACTACCAGAAGCTCGGGGGCAATACCTAGCAATGTGCCCTGGATCACCACAAGAGCTAAAAGCCCTCTGCTGCTGAGGCTGCTGGCCCTAAAATTGTCCTTGTTGACTAGAATAACCACCGTGGAAGCTCTGAAGCGGCGGTGCACTGTAGGATACCTGAAGCGCTGATTGGAATGGCTTAGGAAAATGACCTCTCCCAAAGGAATATCTGCCTCCAGATGAGGCACCACTGAATCGACCGGAATGGCGAGGTCTATTGTCAGACCCCTGACCACTACCCTGCAATAAGACCATCTCAATACGCCTGGCCACATTGGTCGCCTCCTGGAATGAAATATCAGTACCTGTCTCCCTGTCCATCTGGAGTCTAATAGGCTGAGCCAGACCCTCAATAAACCTCATCACCCTCTCACGATCAATGGGGAGTATCATGATAGCATGTCGGGCCAAAGTAATGAACCTGGTCTCATACTGTGTTACAGTCATAGATCCCTACTGGAGGCGCTCAAACTGCCTCCAAAGACCCTCTCTCTGAGTAACTGGTAGAAACTTCTCCAAGAATAACTCGAAGAACTGAGCCCAAGTCAAGGGCGAAGACCCAACTGGTCTGGTCAAACAGAAATCCCTCCACCAAGTCTTGGCGGTACCAGAAAGACGGAATGTAGCAAAATCAACTCCGTTGGACTCCACAATGCCATGTTCTGAAGAACCTCATAGCAATTGTCCAAGAAATCATGGGGATCCTCTGATGGTGCACCAGTAAATGTAGTAGAAAATAGCTTGGTGAACCGGTCCAACCTCCACAAAGCATCGGCAGACATGGCTTCCCCTTCAACTGTCTGTGCCACAAACCCGGCTGAGCTGCTCGAGCTGTTTGAGGTGCTGGAGACTGAAACTGAGGAGCTAGCTGCTCTGGTGTGCGAGTAGCAGGAGTCTGGGTCCCTCCCCCAGCCTGAGAGACGGCTGATGCAGTAGGAAGAAGATCGGTCTAAGCCACGCTCTCCATAAGGCCCACTAAATGGACCAGAGCGTCCTGAAGAACCAGAGTGGCAATGAACCCCTCTGGGACCTGAGCTGGTCCAACTGGAACTGCCTGAGCAGGAATCTCACCAGCAAAGTCTACCTGAGGGTCCTCTACTGGTGCTGCTACTCTGGGCTGAGCCCTGCCTCGGCCTCTAGCACGACCTCGTCCTCGTCCTCGTCCTCGGCCCCTCGTATGATCTGCAACAGGAGGATCGGGTTGCTGATCGGTAGATGAGGAAGCACGCATTCTCGCCATCTGCGAGAGAATAGAATAAAAAATCAGTTAGCATTTAGAATTCAAATCGCACGACAGAGAAGAAGAAATGTGAAGTTATTCCTAACTTTGCAGCCTCTGGGGATAAGTACAGACGTCTCCGTACCGATCCCTTAGACTCTACAAGTTTGTCCGTGAATTGTGAGACCTAGGCAACCTAGTGCTCTAATACCAACTTGTCACGACCCGAAATCCCACCTTCAGGCCGTGATGGCGTCTAACGTTGAATCCACTAGACAAGCCAACGTTACTGGATATTCTGTTTTATTCCTTTGTTATTTAGAATTTAAAAAGTGAAATACAAGAACAATAGAAATAATAATGCGGAAGATAAGAAATTCAACAACTTAAATAATATATCTCACCCAACTTCCTTAAACATATCCCCAGAACTGGTGTCACAATTTCACGGACTGTCTAAGATTTACTAAAAACATGTGTCTAAAATAAACAAGCGTAGCTGTCCAAAAATACAAGATAAGACAGAAGGAAAGAAATAGATGGTGACGCCAAGGCCTGCGGACGCCTGCAGGACTACCTCAGTGTCGCTTGTGGACTGAAGGATACTCGCTCGATCACTGTCCACTTGGTCCGGTACCGTAATTTGCAAAACATAAAGAAGTGCAGGTGTAGCATCAGTACAATCGACCCCATGTACTGAGTAAGTGTCGAGCCTAACCTCGGCGAAGTAGTGACAAGGCTAGGACACGACAAATAATAAACACATGTGCAATTCAATAATATATAATAAAAATAACAGCAGGAAGTAAAAAGTTAAGTACAAATACGGGAAAAACATGCCAGGGTACAAAGGGGAAAACACTTATGGAGTAACAGAACATGACAATCGTCTAGTATCAAAATAACAACATAGAACAAACAAGTGCACGACATCACCCTTCGTGCTTTACTCTCGTTCTCACCAAAACAACTGCATGACATCACCCTTCGTGCTTTACTCTCATTCTCACAAAACAAGTGCACGACATCACCCTTCGTGCTTTTACCTCACAATATCATGGCACGACATTATCCTTTGTGCATTATCTCTCATATCATGGCACGACATCACCTTTCGTGCTTTTAAAATCACAACATCGGCACGACATTAACCTTCGTGCTTTTAGATATAAATCATGGCACGACATCACCCTTCGTGATTTACACTGTTCCTCACCCAAACAATAATCGTAACACAATTTGGAAAGGAAGAACCATAATACATACCATAATTTTACAACATCCCGGCAAGAGAACGATAACATAAATATCACCGTCCCGGCAAGGGACACATCTATAACCAATCTCACTGAACGTAACATAACAAAATAATCCTCAACCGAACAACTAATCAACAATGTTCACAACCAAGTATTTCCAACAATTGAATAATCTCCAAAATGAAATCTACTTCATAACATAGTGGCTATCGAAGAAATACACATATACTATAAGTTATGACTCACGGGCATGCTTGAAAACAAGGCATAGGTACTCGTCACCTCACCTATACAATCAAAATGATAATAACCCATAGCATATATGACTCAACACCTATTCCCTCAAGCTAAGATTAGGCCAAACCTCGGCTCCAAGAATGCAAATCAAGCCTCTACCACCGCTTTTCCTTTTGAACCGACTCCAAAACAATCGTATCTATAATAATCGACTCAATAATATCAGTAAATGTTAAACAATTCAATTCCAATGCTTAAATATAGATTTCCCAACATTCTTCCAAAAATTCCAAAATTCGACCCCGGGCCCGCTTGGTCGAAACACGAGGTTCGGACCAAAACCCGATCACCCATTCTCCCACGAGCCCGAATATACAATTTATTTTGAAATCCGACCCCAAAACGAGGTCAAATCCATTCGAAAAGCCTTAACTCTACTCAAAAATCTAATTTTCTACCTTTAATTCCATGATTTTAGGCCTAGAATCAAATAAATGTTAATGAAAATGGAAGAAAATGAAGTTAAGATCACTTACCTATGAAGATATGGTGAAGTTTCCCTTCAAAGATTGCCCAAGGAGGTGTGGAGAAGAAGAAGTTGTGAAAAAAATGGGCTTATCCCGTAATGGGTTCTATTTTTGGTTTTAAAAAATAGCTGGGCAATTTAAAGCAGTGCGATCGCAGCAGGAGGACTACTTTCGCACATGTCAACCTAGACTAACCCCCGCGATCGCATACACACTAGTGCGTTCGCACAATGTGTTTTGCTGCCCAGCCCCTGCTAACCCTATTCGTTCGCACCTGGTTGGATGCGTTCGCACAACACTACTCAACCCCCTCCCAAGATTACCATGTGCGTTCGCACAGAACAAATTTGACCCTAACCCCCCAGACCTTTATAACCCTGCGCGTTCGCACCCCTTTGAGTGCGTTTGCATAGGGTAAATCCCTGGACACCAAATGACAACAATTATACCATATTTTCTAAGGCTTTATGCACTCCGACGCCTACCCAAAACTCACCCGACTCGGGGCTAAAAACCAAATACACACACGACCTCGTAAACATCTACAAACTTATTCAAGTAATCAAAACACCTAAATAACATCATAAACATCGAATTAAGCCTCAAAATCAATGAAATTCCTTTAAACTTCAAAAACTTCTAATTTTCCATTTTCGATCCGAATCACGTCAAACTAAGTCCGTTTCTCACCAAATTTCACAGATAACACATATAAGACATATTGAACATGTTCCGGGCTCCGAAACCATAATACCAAAGTCAACTTTATTCAAATTTCAACACAAAAATAACATTTTTATCAATTTTTCACATAACGGCTTCCTGGCTATACGCCCGGGATGCGCACGCAAAATCGAGGTGAGATATAAGGAGGCTTTCATGGCCTCGGAATACAGATTTAGCTAAAATTACACGGGATGACCTTTTGGGTCATCACATGAATAAATCAGCCATGTTAACTCCAATGAGTATGTTGCACCTTGAAAATCCTCGCTATCACATAATCATGCTTATCGTTATAGCAAGATACAAATGTGCACAAATTGCACTTAGGATGTACTACTTCATGACGAAGAATTTTATATGCTTTGAGCAATATTTTTCAGGGATTGTTATATATTAAGTCATATAAGCCATATAAATAGACTTTAGATTTACTTCAAGTTTTCATGTCATGCAAGACATATAAGATACATTAAGGTGATGGAAACACCATTGACTTTATACTTTCGAGTCTTTGAACTGCAAGTCCAAACCTACATGTCTTTCATATGAAATCAATTATATTCGAATTTTGTCTTCTCCATTTGGCCAATATTTTTGCGTCTGTATTCGACATACTTAAGATTCTCATCTATACTTAGCACTATCATAAATGTTGTCGACGAACATATATCGGTTTCAATATTTTTTTCATAAAGACATAACATAGAGATCTCTTCATTCATATTTTAAGGTACCTAAACCTCTTCTGAGATTTTATGAAGTATTATGTTATGTGATCTTCTATATCAATTGCCTCCTTATTATGATCATTTTGATCATTTTGACTTTGTCCTTCCAGGACTTATTCTAATAAGAGCACTTGCAGTGAGAATATAGTTACTTTCTTTGGGTCAGCAAATGCGTCTGGTATGATTTGCAATATATTGTAGATGAATTATCTTTTTATAAACTTCACGTTCATGTTATCTTATTCGAGGATGTAGATGTAGAAATGATAATTCATTCCACATAACTTTTTCTCAATTGTTTATCTTGTCTCCCCCCCCCCCTCCCCCTCCCCATGTTAGAAAAACTAACTTTCTTCCACAATTTTGGGAACCCATCTTTGTGCATTATGGTGTTAATCAAAATATACACTGCACATCAAAAATAATAAGATGGAATTATTTGGTTCTTGACCCTGAACCACTTGTGAGGGGAGAATGTAGTATACTTTCGTGTATAATGTATATCAAACTGATATAAATAACATTGTTCTCATAAGTAATAGTTTAGCTATTAAGTGGAGGCACTCGATAAATCATTCTGCTAAACCAATCTATCAAGATGATTTTGTCTTGAATAGAAATCTGAAAATTATGCTCGAAATTAAATTATTGAGCAAGTTACCTCACAAACATCAGGTTGCGGGTTAATATTAATCGCACATGTAACCATCTCATAGATGCATCTTATGTGATATACATGGCAGGTGAATGACACCATGTTCACCATTTATATTTCCAGCATTCATGGGATTCAATCCCAATTTTAGTTGGTATATTAATTAATAAGAACAAGCAATATAAGAGAATTCGTAAAGAACTTTCTAGTTCTTTAATATTTACCCATGTGAATTCTCTTTTATTTTTGCACATCATTTTTAAATTGATATGGCTACATTAGTTATGTTAATTGAATAAATTATCAATATTGATAAAGTTCAGGTTTACACCATGACGTTTGCAATTATCAATAAACTCCAAGTTTATTCTTATATGAATTTTTATATCAATAAACATCCACTTTATTGTGGTATTCTTTTATTTGTATAGTACAAACTGGAGAATAAAGCGGGTAACTTTAACATACATATTACCCCGCTACAAGTTATAGTAATAGAAGATAGTAAATTTTTCCTTTATTTATAGTCTTAATATAACCAACCGCTTTCGCGTATACTTTAGAAACTCAATAAGTTTCTTTGATACTTACTACAACACAATAAATTGACATAATAATCAATTGTATTCATCCAAAATAGTAATAATTGGCTCTTCCAAAGCTTCAATTAATTTGGTACTACCACATATTTATCAACATACATACGATGAATATCACTTTTAAAGAGAAAGTTATAAATTATGGTCATGGTCAATATCATCATAGGCAAGATATATTAATTCTATTACTTTTGCTCTATAATAATCACATTGCCATAATATTTTCGCATAATCACAATAGGCGCGTGAGCAATGACTATTCATGCCATAATAATAAAATTATTTTCTTATTTCATCTCAAACCTAATCTTAGAGGTGAGTGTGGTATATTCAGTACCACTAGCACTTACATATTCTTCCAATAATGAATACATATTCATAAATCAAATATTGTCACATTCACATAATGTATGTACCATAATCATCTACATGTGCTTTACAAAATCTTATGTCAAATCGATGACAAATATTACTTTCACAGAGTGAAGGATTATTTTGAGAACCCTTATTATTCTCATTATCACAATGATGATGATTATAATTTCGTCTATTGCCACATCCACATTCATTGATACATTCACGGTAATATTTTGTCTTCTTTCGGACTTATCACATATTACTATCACATTCTCTTAAGGGGAATGAGAATGAAGCAAATTCAATGGGACGGGTTTCCACTTCTTTGCCCACAATCATACATGAATCTGATCATGGCAAGGCATAGAAATTTTACCACTTCAGATGGTTATAATTTCTTGAAAACTCTATTAGAGTTATAATCAAAGTTTATTGTCTTTGTTTGTATTTAAAATCAAATTATAGAATTTCACGAATTTAAAAGAGAAAATAAAGTAAAATCCTTACCTTAAATCTAGAATTTATTCATGAAGGAAGTTCATGGAACAATTGACAATCATTATGCTCAATCCCAAAGCTTTACCTCAATTGGTTAGAGTCTCGTGCTGATAACATGTAATAAAACAATAAAAGGAGAAGAAGAGTATTACAAAGAAAAGTAGAGAGATAATTTTTATTGATTGGGATCAATTACAATGGAATAGAACTCCTCTATTTATAGGAGAAAAATGACTTAGCCACCAAGTAACAAACTCTAAAATCTCTCTAAAATATAAATATTTACCATAAATAAAATACTATTTATAACAGAGGCAGATTTATCCTTATTATTACCATAATGAGGTAGATTTGCCCTTTACTAACGGCAAAAGCTTTCGAGCACGTACACCCTTTTTAAATGAGAAAAATGGTTAAATTTGCACTTAAACTATGTAAATGGCTTGTATTTGGCTCCTGGATTTTACAAGAACAAATTCATAACGATATTGTTTTACCAAAAATACGATAAATACTTTTAAGAGAGATTTGATAAGTAAAATAGAAAGTTAATTCTAGTTAAGCTTAACGACTGTCAGATCCGTGAAGGTGATAATGAATGAATGAGATAAAGTACCGTAGTATTAAATTCTGTACAAAGATGCTGACAATGATTGACAATAAATATGCGAGTGAATAGGTAGAGTAAATGCATGCAATGGAAACAAATGTAATAATAAAGGATATGTCACGACCCAAATTCCCAACCTTAGGGATCGTGATGGCGCCTAACACCACACTTGCTAGGCAAGCCAATGTTAGAGTTCGCTCAAGTATTTCCATTAATTAATCACTTAAACAGGATAGAACAATTTTAAATTAAACTTGATCCAATGAATTTCAATAAATACTTTCGAATATAAAATAAAAAAATAATAAATTAAGCCGAGCCACGAACTAATTATATAAATAAATCT